>JAQIXL010001197.1:0-19926 GCA_034700245.1 Poikilolaimus oxycercus
CGTTAGGCTGTTAGTAATCGGTTAGCAAGCCGTTGGACTTTTAGAAGAACTTAAAGGAGATAGCCTTCGTTAGTCGGGTGACAAGCCGTAAGTCATTTAGAAGAGCTTAAGGGTGGGAACTTTCGTTACTCGGTTTAAAAGTCTTTCGTTAGTGCGTTAGTTTCGTTAGTACAGTTGCTAGTTGACTCTATGATGAATTTCAGTGGACATTTGCCCGACAGACTTCAACTATGATGCGGTTCTCAATAAATGCGTCTATGTAAGCAATCGCCATGCCTATTCCGTAAAGCTTTTGCTTCGTTTAGCTTTCTAAAGAGCATGCCGCACAACCGTTGAACTTCTTCGATGCTCTCGACTATTGTCGCGGAATGCAAGGAGAGCTCATTTCAATTCATCGCATTGACGTGAGTAAACGTTCATCTGGCTTTCATCTTAGGTGTTTCTAGGAAGATCGCCAGTTCATCAACAATTATGTGAAGGGCGTTTCAACGTGGCTGGGTCTTCTTTCTATAACGCATCAAATTGGATGGACCGACGGATCGAAATATGATTATAGCGGTTTCAAAAACTGTAAGTCTTTTTCGACTACAACTTGCCAAGATACTGGAGGATTCCTCGGCTGCGTCTTTGTGGAGGACACCGTGTTCGATGATTCGGGTATTGGTTGGAGTGATGATGACTGCTATCAAGAGAAGCAATTCGTATGTGAGCACGATCCGAGTTGGTTTTCCCTTCCTTCTTTACTTTGTCTTTCAGACCTCGCCACTACGGCACTAACGTTTCCAACTGGTCAAGCAGAGAACTGCCCAATAAAATGGGTTCCCAGTCGTTGGAAATCGAACACTTGTGTCTATGTTTATTATGCATCCAATGTGAGCTAGATCTCCTCATGCATAACGCCCTTCTGGCCGTACAGTTCAATTACGTTGAAGCAAAGTCCTACTGCGAAAAACTGAACGCATCACTTTACACGACCTTCAATCAGCACGAAGTCGATGAAGTTTCAGGTGTTTTTTGTGTTTTGCGAAAACTCTTCTAGACTTTTTACCCAGATGGCATACCTATATCGGTCTTGACCGAATGTCCACCGGCAACTGGACCTGGGTGACGGGCGAGCCATTGATGTGGTACGACTGGGCGCCCGGTGCACCTCTGGAATATCTCGATTGTACGTATGTACACTATGACCTCCATCGCTGGGAGTCGGTTGAATGCGGATTTATGCTGCCGTTTTTGTGTCAAGCAACTATCGGAGATTTTACGAGCATTAGTGAGAGACTTTGCCAAGCAACGATAGGTTTCATCATGACAGGAACAACTTGGACCGAAGCTTCAACTTCAACGTCGTCAACTCAAGCGACCAGGTCTTCAATTCACACTACTTCGACCTCAATGAACACACCAATGTGTCCTGATGGCTGGATACAAAGTTTTGCCACCGCGAACACATGTTACTTCGTCTATGACTCAGCCGAGGTTGTTCAATTCCCACTGATAACGAAGCGATCACAACTTAGGTGGATTATTTCAATGCGCAGCGGTATTGTGTTACAATCAATCCAGGGTCTCACTTGCTCGTGCTCCACAATGCCTTTGAGACCGCAGAAATTCGAGGTCGTATTGTTTCAAAGAGAAAACTGATCATATTTAGACTTTCTAACAATGAATTTTCTTTGGTTGGGCATGGACGACCGGAATGGAACTTGGCAGTGGAGTGATGGCGAGCCAGTCACATACACAAGCTGGGCACCTGGAGAGCCCATGCCGTCAGGAGACTGCGCAAGACTAATTCGAGCTAGTGGAAAATGGCAAGCAACAGATTGCACATCCAAATTGCCTCTTGTCTGCCAATTCTATCTTTCGTGACAAGATGATAAAAATCCAGAGAAGATTTGAAGAATTTGAAACAAGTCCCTATAGCCCCCTCGAATTGAAGTTGAGTAACTACATACAATATTTTGACCTCTTTCTAGCTCTCTTCTCAGAACACAAAGGCGAAGAGTTCACTTTGCCAGATGTTTGGGGTACCGATCAACACTTTCTTTCTGCTGTGCTCGACCTTTTCTGTTTCACCTGGTTTCCATTTATTTGCAACTTCCTTTGGTCTTCAGTTTATAGCTACCTCGACACTTACGCGACACCTTCGAAGTTGACATGCCAGAGCAAATGGTTGCATTCCGACGAGAAAGTAGATGTTATCGAGAAGGAAGACGCCACGCGCCAAACGGCCCATTCACATCCCCCCGCTGTCTCTCCCGTTGACGTGGCTGTACGCTGTCAGTGGAGGAGGATCCTATTTCAGTGCTCGACTGAATTGTTTGTCGTTTGTTCGCGCTTGTTTTCCTATGTCGAAGCCGAAATTGAGGTCCGCTACTAAGACATTTCGACTGAAAACTGTCATTGTATTGCTGAAAGGTAGGAGAGCTTGTTTTTCTACTAATTGCTCTACAGACTGCTGCCGAAAATCAAAGTCGATTCCTTGGATTTGCAAAGTTCGACCGTTTGAAGGTAAATGTCAACTGTTAACGCCATACCTTATAGTGGAAGAGCCTATGTCGCTCGAAAAAGCTCTTGCCTTTCGACCGACACTTGACTTTAAGGCACTTGCTCCTTTCATGCGTGAAGAGTGCAGGGAAAACATGAACCTATCAGCCTGAAATGTGTGCCTTTCACTAGTTTATTTTCAATTTCCAACTGCCTAATCGCAAATGTGAGATCGAAGAGCCCAGAATAAAACACGACCACTTGATTCGCCTCAAACATCGAAACCGTATTGAATGAAGGTTACAAAGTTGCTTCCTGTTGCTTGATGCCATACGAGCAGATCGCCGTTAGCCATGAAAAGCGCGCCTTTATAGTTGAGCTCGATGGGAAAGTCGAATCGAGCTCTTTAGAGAAGTCTCAATTGAGAAAGCAACTTACCGAGTGTCGCCTTGTTTAGCAAGGATGATGCGCTTGTTGTTGGGAAACTTGGATGAGGCGTCAGGTGGAGCTATGCCAACAACGAGACAGTCGCCATTCGGCTGGGCATACACCCACACCGACTCCACCTTGGTCGGTATCGTCGCTGCCGCTGTGGACGCTGAGGCAACAGTCAGAAAGCTTGTGGAACTAATAGACGCAAAGCAAGTGGCGGTTTGATTGAAGCCGGTTGATGCAGCGACCAAATTGTTGAAGATCGAGTCGTTAGCTGATGTTGGTTTGATCTTAACGTTTATCGTTCAGAAGAAAAGTTTGTACCGGCGAGGTAGTAATTACGCTGGGTAGCAACACCTCTCTTGTCGTGATGTATCGCAGAGACACAATTGTGTCAGAAGTCTTTCGACAAGCCTCGAGACCATAGCCGGAAGCCGTATCGTCACGCAAAACTGTCAGACCGCACTTCTCTTTGATATCTGTGTAGGCAAACTGAACCAGCTCAAAGAAAGCAAAGAGTTTTACGGAATTTTCGTATCTGTGAACTGAACACGACTGCCCCGCACCGCCAAACTGGCAGCAGTTGATGGTCGAGTAGTCGTCGCACGATCCAGAGTTGCATGATCCTGGCTCAAAGTCTAGAATCTGAAGAGATGCACAGAAACCTCCCAAATACTAAAACTCACTGTTATTTTGTCCGGTTCACATGGCGAGTGATTGTTGTCGACAAAGCGATAAAGGGCTGGAGCCGCAGTTTCATTCACCCTAGGAAAAGTTTCGTATTACGAAGAACTTCTACACTTACAAGTAGAAAACAGCTTGTTGAGCGTTATGAACAGTGACGATTAGTGTCGACGTATTTCGATATGGCGCTACGTATAAAACAGTGTTCGAGGATCCAAAGTCAACGGTAACATTTTGGCGAATATGCACTCCCGAAGGTGGAGTTGGAAGCGGCGGTGGCGGCGTGGTTATGGTTTCGTCTGAAGAGCACCACGTAGGAGAAAGATCAGGAACAAAGAGAGACCTGAGGTTGACGAATGACTGCCTTTTGTCACAAGGTAAATGACAAGGCCAACAACGGCCAGAATGAGCACTAGCGCCACTACGCCGATTGTGATAACCAGCGGCTGATGCGACTTCCATTGTCGAGCAAAGAACGATTGCTGATTCTTATACGGATCAATCTCGTCAATAGTCTCAACAAGCTTGAGCTCCGGCAGCACCGGATAACGTGCATATCCACCGTTGGACACTCCGTCGGCAGCTAGAGAAATAGGGTTCACTTCAGAAATAGGCATCTATAAAAATACATTCTTGTCTGGACAATTTGAAAGCGAAAACGAGGCCTGTTATGCTAAGCAAAAGGGGAATTCGCGGCCAAGAGTAAAGGCCCCCGGCGGCTGAGAAACCGTCCGTGAGCGATAGGCGCGGCGTTCACTGATAGGGGCCGTCTTCGGCGTGTTGGAGTTTCTCCGGCAACGACATTCGATGTTCCAGTCTAACCTTGTCGTTATTTTGACCTTTCAGTTACCGGTCCGACTCCTCCGTAAGGAAAGTGGCGGCGAAGGAAACCGGTCAGGATCGTCCGGTTCTCAGCGTTTTCTCAACTTTCTGCCTTCCTTCCCCCATTCCTGATTTGTGTGCAGCAAACTCCGAAACCACTAATTTACAAAGAACGACGTCGGCGGTGAGAATGAGCAGGCGGCGTGGGTGGGGGAAAAAGGGAACGTGAGACGATTTCCCCCCTTCTTGATAACACATTCGACAAAAGGCCAATTGTGAGCATTGTGCTTTCATCATCTTGCGCCTCTTGCCTCTACTCACAAAAGGGCAACTTCGGGGCGAAGAACTTTTATTTATGTTAGACGGTCAGTCATTGAAAGCCCATTGTTGAATCGGCTGAAGAGGGACGGTGGCCACTTCTGCCATTGGATGCGATCCGCCAACTCGTCTTCGAGCCTCAGCGAATTGAACAGCTTCACGACGCTCCGACCACATGGCGTAGACGCGCTTGTGCTCCTCGACGTGGTGCCTCATGAGATGACGCATGAAGTTTGAGGAGCATGGCGAGCGAACCGTCGCTGTGCAGATCCCACATCGCGCCGTGCCGTCATCATTTCGTACGAAGAATTCCCACACCTGCAAACGCCTCCCAGTTGCTTTTCATTCAGAAAATGTTCTCTTACATGAATATTTGAGTAATTCGAAGAATTTTTGAAAAGCAAACTGCACGCATTTTCTGTCCGAAGGGCCTTTATTGCAGGAAGTTGTCAGGTTCAATAAGACCGGCTACTGTGAGAAGCCACAAACGTTTTCCAGCCAGAAACGATGCCACCTGATACAAGAGAGTGGCACGGCGTCGTATTCACACTGTGGTGCTATTTGCAAAATTCACTCAAGTCACACATTTTCTGCTGAATTAACGATTAGCAGCGAGCAGTCAAACTACATCCGGGTGTAATGCCAATCGCGAATGTCCCTCTTCAAATCTCACCGGATGTTCTGTCTTGCGACGGCGCCGAATCTTTTTGTCCATAATCATTGTGGTCAGGAAGGGCAGCGAAGCTTCCGAGCTGTTCGTCGGCGATGTGGACGAACTCTCGACGCTCGGAAAGGAGTTCATTGTGCCATCCCAGCAAGCCAGGTCGTGCGCGCTCTGAACGGCGGTTCAATACGTTACAGTAGCCGTAGCAAACCTGTTCACATTCCCCAAAAGGATGAAAGTCGTTGAAGAAGTCGAAGTCATCTAGAGTGACTTCAGGAAAGGGAGCCGTGAAGGACAGTGAGCGCTGAGGGGCGAAGATCGGCTGCTCGTTATTCACAATTGGTGAGGAGACTAGAGAGACGGTCTGCTGCCCAGTCGTCCAGGACACTCTCGGAGAAGTCGGTGCCGACTTTGCCGCTTGTCTTTGTTGTCGAATCAGCACTACATTCTGGTACTCAAACGGATGATGTCTTTCAAGATGTCGCATCATGTTCGTGGAGCAAGCAGTCTTCACAACCTGCAACAAACTTCTTTTTTCTCCACTAGCCATCCCTGAACTCTGAGGTTATTAACCCGCGGGTGACTCCCAAAACGTCGAGGATGGGTGGTTGTTTTGTTCCCCGAGCGTCTGGTTCCGCAAGTGAAACTTTTTTCCGTCACCAACTTGGAACGCCTGCTGCGGGCCTCTCCTTCATGGCATGCCCCTGGAGCTGAAGCGAGAGAAAGAGAGAGAGAGGAGCAAACCGGTGGAGACAATTGAACTTTTTAGCGCACCAGCCCGGCATACCTACCTTGCCGCAAAGCCTGCAGCGAACATTTTGCTCGTCGAGACGATCGAAGTGTCGCCAGCAGGGATTTGCAGTGGGACGGCCACGTTTGGGTTGAATCGGTGTCTGCAGAACTGATCAAAAGTTCTGAAGGCCTACCTGCTTGAGAGGAAAACTTGGCATGTTAGTGACGAAGTAGGCTTGTCGGGACTCAAACAGGGGCTCATGGGCGTGGGGCATGTGGGATGTTGCCAACTGTGCCATTGTTAAAAGTGACAGACAAGGACGACGGTGTCGTTGACGATGCCGAGACGACGACACCGATGCCGTGGCGGAGTTGCTACGACGAGGCACGCCCGTCCCCCCAAGAATCGAACCCCCCTCCCCACACGCCTCGCCCCTCTACCCTCTCTCTCTCCTAGAGAGAGATGGAGTGTGAAACCAGTTGACCCAAGCACCGCTATGCTCCACATCGAAATTGTCACGAGCCTGGCATTCGCAAAATTGAACGGCCGTTTGTCATCGGTCAGAACGATTCCGCTCATGAGGACCGAGAGAAAAAACGCGAAAGTGAAACAAACGCTGCCGAAACCGCCACAAACGAGATGATCGAAGATGACAGTTTTTTTTTCTGTCGAGAGCCGTGGGCAACAAGGGGAAAATCAGGAAATCGCCTCTGGTCTTTTCTGATTAAGATTGCCGTGTAGACTGAGTCTGTCGGAAGTGCGACACATAGCGCTACGTGCCTAATGCTCGTTTAATTTCGACTTCATTCAGAAGGCCTCAAATGAATTCTTGAACGAAGGTTTTTCGTCTTCTGATATTCCCTAAAGCACGGGGCATGTCAATAGACTTCAAATTACACAGAAACGTCGAGAAGCATGCAGGGCTTCACCTCGAGGAAGCCCTACTCATTTGTATCCAGGGACGACGCTGCGAGTTGTGTTCAGAGGCAGCTGACGCTCCTCACATGCTTCTTGTGTCACACTTCTACGAGATCGTCGCCGCACTCGGATTTCTTGGCGTTCTCGCTAACCTCGGGCTTCTTTATGCGGTTTGCCTGCTTGTTTCATTTTGACCTTCAAGCAGATCCGCATAACATGGCAGCCGCAACACTCGGCAATGAGTGTCTTCGTTGCCCTGAAATGTATACTCGACATCATCTTTGCATCAATGGGCTTCCTGTCGGGAGCGGTGGGTCAATTAGTTTTGCTAAAACAGTTTCAGCTGGTGATTCTTGACGCAGGCATCATGGTGCTGGTCACGCCAGGCATCATTCGATTTTTGCCTCTTGGTTTCGACTTCGTCTGCATCGATATCACGATCACATTGGGCTCGCTGATGCCTCTAACACCAATGTGTGCCATCGCCTATCGATACTGGCTTGTTTGCTGGTAAGAAGTTTTCTTTGGAAGAAAGACAAGCCAGCAGGAGACGCGCCTTGAGCCGGCGCGAGATCTACTGCTGCTTCTTCACGGTCGTCATTCTCGGAGTTGCAATGATGCGAGTGAAGATGCTTGCCTATTATCTGCGAGCTCCGCTATCCAATGAGCAACTGGACATGGCCGGCAAACGGATATCAGAATACAGAGAGGAAGAAACTTTTGATGAGTCTCGCTTCCTCTACGCGACCACGGTAGCAAGCTGATTTCATCATAAACCCTGACAGGCGTCGGTCTACCATCGTATTGGCATCTCTCTCGTGGCCGTTCTCGCCACTGTTTGCGCTTTTATGACAAATTTCTATTCCTTTCGGACATTCATGGCGCTTGAGAACGACAAAGCCTCGATGAGTAGGCAGACTCTTGCCATGCACAAGCGGGTCATCAAGGTCCTCGTCGTGCAAGTAACCACTATTTTGAGTCACATAAAAGTATTTCAGGCTGTGATTCCGTTTATCTTTGGTGGAGTACCACTGATGCTTCTCGAAGGCTCGTATTATTTGGGCTTCTCGTGGCCGCTCTGGGTCTCGGCTCTCTTCGGTATAGCGTTGGGCATCTTGCCCGTTGTGAATGCGTTGGCTGTGTTTCTTCTAACTCCCTCTTATCTCGCCCTGCTTATAGGTTTTTCATCGCCATCAAAAAAGTTTGTAGATCACCGAGGGTCATACGTCGAGTCGTTGGATCGACGACTTAGTATGCAAACGCAGACAGTGCCAACAGAGATCACAGAGCGCCCTCGAGTAGCTCCAGCAGGCCAAGAAGATCGGATTTTCACTCTGGACACAATCGAACCTCATGAGGCCTAGTAAAGAGCGGAGATTCTTCTTCATCTGAGGAGATGGAGCTTCCTTAAGACCATCGTGATGGTACGACGGCGCTTATTGACACTTCGTGACGTTGACGTAATTCAATCTGGGGTGAAGCAGGGGAACGGCAAGCGGCGGGACGGATTCCTCCTTTTATTACTGCTTCTCAATGTCAGCGATTGTACTGGTTTGCGAAACAAGAAATGAAACTCTTTGAGAGAAAAGTGTGTGGCTGTGTCTGTTCAATTGTGTGCGCTACGACTTCTTGTTAACTGAGAAATTCAGCTGTTCTTTTAACAAGGAATAAACACGAACGAGCAGAATGCAACGATGGAATGTTAGTAATTTTTTCCTTTTTTGTCATAATTTTTTGTCTGCAAAAGCTGTGTGGAGAGGCAGCGGCGTCGCAATTCGAGTAAGATGCCCGCAAAGGCGGAGGAGGGATACGGTCGAGCTGCAAAGGCTTCGCGGTGGGACCCAGCGGCGGGCCGGCGACGCCGCAGCGCCTTGTCGACGCTTTTCGCCGCATCCCAACTGCCGTCCTTAGAGGCTTCAGGAACATGGCCTACCGTTTCACTTCCTCCTTTGTCAATCTATTGGATGGGATCTTTTAGAGAACAGCCCTTTGTGATTGAGAGCTTTTTGCCGTTACCATAACCGTCCTTATGTTTACCTCCGCATTGAGAAGGAAGACACACTCGAGATGTTGGCATTTTCGCGAATTTCTCGAGATGCTTGCCCGGCCTTTTCCTCTCGATGCTGATGTGGCGTAACTTCCTCTTTTCCCACGATCAATGTCTGTCGAGTCTTGCAGCGTGTTGCCAATTCGGGGCACTTCTGGGGTTCTCTGGGATTCTTGCTGGATCCGCCCTGCTCATTCAACAGGCAGATGAGGTGTAAATTGGTCTCAAAGGTCACTTGTGGCATTTTTTTATTTTTCATCTCATTCGTCGTCTTTTTGCGTGCAGCGCCTATCGATTTGCCTGGGGGCGAGAAGAATATGTGTCGTGCTGAGTGAAGATTCCGAAACGACATTTCTCAGCGAATGAATGCCTTCAATGCTTCAATGCCTCCCTTCCTCTTTCCAGCACCCGCAGTGACGTCGCTTTCTCCTTCACTGAAGGAAAGAAATTGTCATTAAGCATTCGTCTCTTTGCTTCTTTTGGGGAAGAGTATTTGTTTTGCGCGAAACGAGCACATATTGTCTTGGCGTGCCGAGGCGTGAATGATGCGTAGGGTAAATGAAGTCGAATTTACAGCCCGCTAAACTATGGGTGTGGAGCGAAAAGTGGCGGCCGCTGTTGGCGGCGCACGTGGCAAGAAGGCCTCGCCGCCGATCTTCTCGCATGAATTCTTCATCCAGGTAACGATCTCCTGAAACTTCTCAAAAACTCAAACATTCAGAATCATGGCGATATCGTTTCGTGCGTGATCATGGTCATCATCGTTGGCTTCATGTTCCAGGTACGATTCTTTTCTTTTTTCACCTTGCTTAGCCGCCTCTTTCGGGGGAATGCTTATCAGGTGAAAATTACGAATGCCCTACTAGTAATGGGCCGACTTTATGGCGTGCCTATAAATATGAGATGACTTTCAGGCAACGGCTCCTATTTCCGCCATCTTCGTCGCTCCTCAGTACAACGAAACCGTCACCTTCCCCTCGGAATACGGTTTGGAAGCAGCGGTCTGTTTGAGAGCAACCTTCAGGAGATTACTCTCTGAACCTTTACCGCAATGGAGTCCGCGACGTCTTCACGGTGGTGTTCTACACGATCGCCTGGATCACCGTCCATGCAATCATCCAGGAATACATCCTCGACAAGCTTCAGCGAAAAGTAATTGGTTCAAGATTGCAGTGGAACCACTGTTCAGGTTCATCTCTCGAAGACCAAGACGACCAAGTTCACCGAGTCCGGTCACCTTCTCGTCTTCTCCGTCTACTCCGTCGTCCATGCCGGGTATGCGAAAACGGAGGTTCAGAATTTGTTCAGATATCTCCTGGCTGACTTCATCACAGCGTACTCCGACCTCCCTCGTGTGTGGACCAACTACCCGGAGGAGCACAAGTACCTTTCGATGAACCTCAAGATGTTCTTCATCCTCCAGGTTTGCTTCTTTCGTGGATCGTATTAAGACTGTTTTTTTAGATCTCCTACTGGGTGCACCAGTTCCCCGAGTTCTACTTCCAGAAAGTGAAGAAGGAGGATGCTCGCCCACGCGCCTTCGTCGCCGCCCTCTTCATTGGCTTCATCAGCTTCGCCTACGTCGTCAAGTTGGTGCCTCTTCTCAGTTTCAATACGTGTCTCAAAACTTTTTAAACGTCTGACAATTTTCAGCTTCACCCGTTTGGCACTCGTGATTCTCCTCCTCGAGTACACCTCGCTCACCGTCTTCCACATCACGCGCATCCTTCACTTCTTGGAGAAGAAGACCGTCGCGAAGACCGGGTTTGTTAATGTTAAAACCAGCTTCCTGATTGAATTAGCCAATGTGGCTGGTCCATCAAATCAGCTTTTTGTTCATTGAAGACCAAGGAACTTGCAGATTCAAGATCTGGAATGGAGTCTTTGTGCTTGTTCGCATCGCCACTGCCGTCTTGGCCGTGACCACATTCTGGTACGGACTCCGTCAGAGCGAGGTGCCGCACATCGACATCGCCGCCGGCAACTTCAACACCAGCTACATTCGGTTCGACTCTCAAACAAAAAAGCAAAGGCAAATTCAGGCTGAACTCGCTGCTGGCCATTCTCATCCTGCAGCTCCTTCAGCTCTGGAACTTCCTCAGCTTCCATCTCGGCCGTCTGCGTGATTCGCGCTCGCGCAAGCAGAAGACCGGCGACTCGAAGCCTAGTCATCAGAAGAAGGAGAAGAAGGAGAAGCACCGCGAGGTTGGTTAACAAAAGGTTTTCACTAGCTTCTTAGGAGGACGAGCTGCCGGAGGCGGATCAAGCCACGGCAAAGAAGACGACGAAGAAGCAGAAGGCCAACTAGATGGCTCGAGATTCGTCTCCGAAGATCTTCTCAACAAATTTCTCTCCTCTTTCTCTCGCTGTTGTGACATTTCGCATGTGATTCGTCCTTCGTCCCTTCCACTCAACTTCTTTAGGCCGAAAAATTCTCATCCGCACACAAAATTCGTGAACTCCTTCTTTCTCTCTGTCATTTCGTCTTTTTCTCTTTGCTGGTCGTGTTGTTGATTTTATTCGGGCGCTCTTCTTTTCTTTGACGAAAACAATTCTACCGGGACTCGACATATTTATTTCCAAATAATTTATTCCACTAATTATACTTTAATTTAATTTGTTGTTGTAGAGTTTCTGCGGGGGAGTAGAGGGAGTGCGCGACGCTCTCTTGTAGAGATGCGGTTATTGGTTTTTATTAGCTAGAATGTATTCCTTTACGGCGAGAGGCGACATTTCTTGATAATATTTCTCCTCGGAACGGACAAGCAATTTCTTTTCCTTTGTGGAAGCTTGGTAGGACTCAGACAAATACAATATCTCTCCTACTTTCTCCTACTTCATGCCGGGCGAGTCATTTCATTGTCGTGCTAGAGGCGCCCCTTTGGCAATACATCGGGACTCCTTTTTTGCGAGGCAAAATCGAGGAAACGAGAGAATTTCCGTGTGACCGGAAGTTTGCTTGCTTTGGTCTATCCCCTCCAACAAACTTTTCCACTCGAAGGCACGGGCTGGCCTTTAGAGGGTTGGCACATCCACCGCAGAGTGAGAAATGTCAAACTTGTCACATAAAATCTAGATTGGTCGTCCTTTTTTGTGACTCACTGATTTTGTCTGTCTGTCTGTCATGGTGATTCCTTCTCACTGGTTTTCGCTGTCTCTCGTGCTTTTATCTTTTCTTTCTCCTTCTTCTTCTCTTCCTCTCTCTCGTCAAGCAACGTTTCGCTCTTTGTGGTAAATAAACATCTTTCAAGTTGAAACGTGCTAATTCTCACACTTCATGTTGGTTATCACGTTGTGCTATTGAAGGAAGAGGGTGTTGTTTACGTTTTGCGCAATCCAAGAATCGTTTCGTTGATCAGGAAGGACACTCATTGCAAGATGTCCTCTGGGTTCGAGCGCCGCACTCGTTTGGCAGTTTGTACGGTCAACAACTGGGTTCTCGACTTCACCGGCAACTATCAACGGATCCTCAAGAGTAAGAGAAGACTGAATTTTGAGTCTATTACTTGCAGCTTGTGAGGAAGCTTTCAAGTCTGGAGCGGCTTTACGCTTGGGACCAGAGTTGGAGATCCCCGGATATGGGTAGGTTTCAAACTTTGAAGAATATGAAGAATGGCTTATAGTTGCGCTGATCACTTCTTCGAAATCGACACCGAAGTGCACTCGTGGGAGATTCTGTCAAAGCTGGTGATGGATTCGAGTCGGGTTTGCTTACTTCTTCTTCATCGTCACTGAACCTCTCTTTGTAGTTTCCAAACATGCTTATCGTGACCGGCATGCCGGTACGGTTCAACGCCGTCCTCTACAACTGTCTTGTCTCTATATGCAATGGGACCTTGCTTCTAATTCGACCAAAGCGAGCACTCTGTGATGACGATGTGTATCGTGAGACGAGATGGTTCACTCGATGGTGCCACGCCGGCAAGACTGTGCCTTTTCGGATCGACAAATCGTTCCGTATTCCTCAGGCAAGCTCAAGCTTCTGGCATTTCAATTAAACAGGACTCGGTTCCCTTTGGCGATGGAGTTCTAGAGTCAGAAGACGGTGTGAAGATTGGCTTCGAGATCTGCGAGGAGTTGTGGACAGCACATTCGTGAGTAGCAGCTGCTTGTTCAAGGCGTTATTTCTTAGACCTCACGTCGATCTGGCCCTTCAAGGTGTCGATATCGTTTGCAACGGCAGTGGAAGTCATCACGTTCTGGGCAAGTCGAACTATCGCATCAATCAGCTGGTCGTTGGAAGCACGGCCAAGGTTTGTGATCTTCTTCATCAGGAGAAGATTCAGGTTGGCGGTGTGTATCTCTACAGCAACCATCGTGGCTGCGACGGAGACCGAGTCTACTATGACGGCATGTCATCCATTGCTCAAGACGGGCATCTCTATGCACAGATCCCTCAGTTCGATATCGAAGAAACGGTAATAGAGTTTTGGTTCTTATGACGTCTTTTGTTCAGTGCGTCGCCGTCGCTACTCTAGACCTCAATCGCTCTCTAGCATTTCGCGTGAAGATTCGCAGTTCTTGCAGCGAGGCTCGTTTTCTTCACCAAAGTTTGAACTCTAAGCTTCAGGCTGCAAGTCGACCAATCGTTGAACCCATTTCTTATGATGGCTGCATTGTCAGTGAGGACACCGTGAACCTGGCCCTCACAAAGTCGATTGAGACTCATCAGAAAACACCTAGTGAAGAACTTTGCGAAGGACCACCGGCCTGGCTCTGGCATTATCTCCGTCGCAGTGGAATGGTTTAGCTAGTTGATCATTCTTTACTTAACGTTTCAGTCGGGCTTCTTCATTCCTCTATCCGGAGGCTCAGACAGTGCCGCTGTGGCAACGATGGTTCGGCTCATGTGCAATAAGGTCACCGATGCGGTCAAGAAACGTCGACTAACTGATGGTTAGAGTAGCGTCATCTTGACAGATTCTCAGGTGGTGATGATCCGGCGTACTATCTTCAAGGAGAGCGCGTTGGCGAAGATCCCCGAGAGCTCTGCGGGAAGCTGCTGAGCACTTGCTATATGGCAAGTCAACATTCGGGGGCCGCCACAAGAAAGTGCGCCACCGACCTTGCGAATGAAATCGGATGCTCACACAACAGGTGTGTGAACACTTTTTCAACTAAATCAAGGGTTTAGTATTTTCATCGACAAGGCCGTCGACGCTATCCTATCGATCTTTGAAGCCGCGTACAATTTCATGCCATCGTTTGCTGTGAGCTTCATTTTGTTCAAGCAAGTTCTTCTAGAGTGCCGACGCTCGAGAAGGCGTGGCACTGCAGAATGTTCAAGCCAGGATTCGAATGGTCTTTGCGTATCTCCTCGCTCAGATCTCCTTGGTTGGACGCCAACCCGGCA
This sequence comes from Poikilolaimus oxycercus, assembly GCA_034700245.1. NCBI lineage: Eukaryota > Metazoa > Nematoda > Chromadorea > Rhabditida > Rhabditidae > Poikilolaimus > Poikilolaimus oxycercus. Next base: position 14,456 of record JAQIXL010001197.1, read on the forward strand.
GCCTTCTAGTGCTGGGCACAGCGAATGTTGATGAGAGGTTAGTCACCGCCAGATTAAATTAGCAAAGTTTAGTCTTGTCGGCTACGTGACGAAATACGACTGCTCAGCCGCCGATCTCAATCCAATCGGGTCCGTCTCCAAGCACGATCTTCGCACCTTTCTTCGCTTGGCCAGCGAACGTTACGGGATTCATTCACTCAAGGAGTACGTATAGTTGTAGCTTTCGAAAGCTTAAGTTTGTAGTATCATCAACGCAGCTCCAACAGCCGAATTGCGACCGCACACGAATGGCGTGGCGCAGACGGACGAGGCTGAGATCGGGCTCACTTACGACGAGCTGTCGGTCATTGGAGCTCTGCGTCGGCCGGGTTGCCGAGGACCGTTTGCTACTTTCATTGAGCTCGTCGCGCTCTGGTATCCTGAAAGGAGCTACGATGAGGTTGGTCGAAGAAATGCTCTGGAGATGGAAGTTCAGATCGAGGAGAAGACGAAGCGGTTCTTCCGTCGCTATGCAATCAACCGTCACAAGGCGACCATCTCCACTCCTGCCTATCACGCAGAGGCATACAGCTGCGACGATCATCGAAACGATCATCGACCTTTCCTCTACCCCAACTTTGACTACCAGTTTGCGAAGATATCGCAAAAGGCACGTTTCCTAAGTGTCATCGAATAACTTTTTCAGGTGAAACAACTCAAGGAGGCCGAAACGAAATCGAAAGCGCTCTAACTTGCCCATATTTTGTTGCTTTATGATTGCTTCATCTAAGATTAGCTCAGATGATTTATGCCCAGATGATTTATGCCAATATTGATACATTCCGATTAAAAAACTTCACCAACCCGAAGACGGCTCGTGGTCCCTCGAGCTCGATGCGCACAACCGCGTCGCGTTCTCGCAGTTCCTCGGACGTCGGCACCGCCCGCTCCTTCGCCTCTCGAGGTTTTGAGCCCCGAAGGAATCCACCGCCGTCTCCAACAACCCGAAGACGGCTCGTAGTCCTTCGAGCTACGCGGTCTCGGGGGCGTCGCCCTGTCGCAGCTCCTCGGACGTCGACTCGCCCCGCTCCTTCACTTCCCGAGGTTTCCCTTCAAAGACTTCAAACTCTGCAGGCTCGCTCGACTCGAAAACGGCCAAGGGTCCCAGCAGCTCACGCGTACGGTCCATCCGAGTACGCTGAGCACTCCGACGGCCCTCTCGACCCGCAGCCCCACCATCCGCATCTCATCGTCCTCGAGCGTCTCGAGCACTGCCCGTTCTCCTGTCTCCTTCCAGGGTTCTCTCTCCTCTCTTCAATGAAGGCTCCTTAAGGCTCGAACAAGCTGAAGACGGCTCAGAGTCGAAGCTCGACTCGCACGGCTCGCCCCTTGCAGAGTCTCGACGATGACGGCCTCGCCCTAGAACTCTTCACGGCCGCCTCGTCCATTCGAAGTCGCACGCCGAGGACGAGCGAGCAGCTCTCCTTCTCTCCTCTCCAAGGAGATGCAAGCTCGACTCGAACGGCGGCCTCTGCCTCGTCCACCCCGAAGACGGCCATCTCCATCAAGAGCTCCTTCGACGTCGGCACCAGCGATGGCCGCTGAAGGAGGAGAGGGGAGGCTCGTGAGATTGCTGCGTAGTTGCGACGAGGTCGCGTTACGAGAGTGCGAGGCCGTCCATGAGGTTTACGGCTAAATAGCCAGTGATCGTATTGCCCTAGAGGATCATCAGCACTCTTCGGATAGGCCAGTTAAGAGCCTACAGTAACTGGTCAACCACAAAGCTCATTTCATTCTCACAGAAAGTTCTTCAAATATGTTGTTCAGAGGCAACTTAGTGATGGTGTAAGAGGCGTTCATTCATTCGTTGTTCTGTCAGCGGCGAGCGGCAACCGCGACCTCTTCCCCCAGAGAGAAAGAGAGGTGAGAGGCAGAGGGCGGGAGATGCGAGTGACACAGCCGTCTCCTCTCACTCACCCTTTCCTCACTAGCCGTCCTTCTCTCTTCCACCTTTTCTCTTTATCGCTTTTGTTAACAAATCTTGTTGCAACTAACACCCGTGTTTGCTTTAGTCGCAACATTATGCGTGATCGCAAGCGTCGATGTTCTCCTCACGTTATGACAAGGGGCAGTCTCAGTTCCGCAATGAGACCCGCGCAGCGCATTAAACACGGCAGAGGTACCCCGTCGAGTCAGGAAGACTCGTCCTTGACTGCCGATTTTGGAGAATGCGTCTTTGTGGAGTCGGCACGGGTGAGAGCCCCCTCGACATCGAGAGAAATGGCCCTAATTGCAGACAAACTTACGGAATATTCTCGAGACGAAGAGTCATCTCCATCCAAGCGTGACCTATCGCTGGTCAATCAGCAACCCTTCCAGGAATGATGAACTTGACGCCATCAACAAATACAGGTGCCCCGTCTTTCTTTCACCTTCTCACTCATCGCGTCCATCTCTTCAGATGTTGCCGCTGCATGGCGAAGAGGAAGGATTCAAAGTCTTCTGCACCAATCGCCATCATGTAAGTCGGAGCATAAAAAGGAAATCGATGTGTTTATGTCAGACGTACACGGGCGAATCGATTACTCGATGATCCGGACAACCCGATACGACCACATATTTGTGACTGTCCCATTGAGGGAACTGAGGGAAGCAACGTGATTGCCCCTCGCATCCACGGCGACAATAAAGCCGAGCAAACAGGGAACGAAGTGAGGAAAGTGACCGTCCGCTTATATTGGGTCGATGCCTCGGCGGGATGCCACAATCTTCGATCGCGATCTTCTCGAGGAACTGCATCGACCTCGAAAGGCGTCAATGACACGACTAGCTGTGGGAGTGAAGAAGAAGAGGGGGAAGAGGAGGAAGAGGGTCCAAGCGACTTCGATATGGAGACCTTCGTGGCCTCCGAAGAAACGGTTTGGAAGACTTTGAGAAGATGTTTTCAGGGTGTGTGGGATGTCTTGGAGACGCCGAGTGGTCGTTTCAAGAACCACGTGTATCAGTGGAAGAAGAGGGACTTCGCTTTTTTGTAAGAACATTTCCCCTTCTCCTTCACACAAAGAGAGTTTAGCTGTCTAGGCTGTGAGGCGGTCTCTTCAACGGGGAAGACGAAAACAAGCATGTGAGTCTTTCTTCTCAGAGACAGAACTGAGGAAATAGTCGAGTGTTGAATGGATGGATTAGAGAAGATCCCGATAATCCTTCCACGAGCCACAGCTGCAAACCCCGACCGTATGTCGATGCCGTAGCCGCTCGATTGAGGAAACTTGCTCTTCTCCATTGTGTTCCTAAGAGGTCAGTAGAAGGTCCTCTTCCTTGACAATTCTTCTCCTAGACGAAGAATAAGCAGCCAGAAGTTATACAAAACTTTCAAGGATAATATCAAAAACGCACCAGAACTGAAATCTCTCCGAAAGGTTTTTCACAGATTTTTGTGAAAGAGTTTCATTGCAATTTCAGACTAACCAACAGCAAGTTTTGAAGCTGACAGCTGAGGGCGGATACGAGAAGTTTCTTGAACTTCTCAACAACGAGCAGGGAATCCTACAAGATGCTCCGAAAGCAAGAAGAACTACAAGAGCGAAATCATCGATTACCGAATCTCCATCTCTCCAGGAAGCTTCATCTGTAGCCAGCTTCGCATCTCGAGAAGAGAAGTCGACGGTCGAAATTCAGCAACCTCCCACTGTGAAGCGAAAGCGTGGTCGACCGCCGAAAGTGAAACGAGAGGAGACCGACAAGTCGGCTGCCCTCTTGATGGAGAAGCAAGAGTCAATGGAGAAGGAGTGGAAACCAATCGGCGTTCACACGCGCTCTCAGAGAAATCTTCCCATGAAGGAGGAGAGAAGAAGGTCCGATGGAACATCCTCTGCTTCAAGTGAATTGAACTCCACTCTTGCTCCTTTGTCAAGAGACTCTCTTCGACCTCGACAGATTAAAGTTCAGCCAAGCGAGGATTTCTGCGAGGAGACAAGTGAAGTTGCTCCGGTGCTGTCTTCGGATTCCTCGTGGAAAGATCTCTCTCCGCCGAGAAGTTCAACGACGGTAAAAGCTTCGGTTGACGATGGAAAAGACTCGATGGAAATGCAATCGTCTGTAGGTCATGAGGAGGAACAAACTGTGTCAAAAAGCAATGAAGTGGAGGAAATGATAGCGGTGGAAGAAATGGATTCCCACAAGAATACGAATTTCCAAGACGAGCCCGGTACTTCCAAGGCTATGTTGAATTCGAACGTCACCAATTCATCCGATGAGATCAATCCTAAGCCGAAAAGTCAGTTCTGCGCGTGTGAGCCGGAAATTCTACCCCCTTATCCAGTTGACGAATCTGGCTTTCCTATTCTTGACTTTGGACGATGCTTCGCGATCAAATACGCATAAGTATCCATGAATCTTCTTGGAAAGGTTCCCAGTTTTCTTCAAAGATTGTGTCTCGAGTGCAAGAAAAGAAGGATTATTTTCGCTATTTTTATTCTTCCAGATCGGAGAATGTGGCAGTGATCTTCTAGACGGTTTCTGATGGAAATAAGTCAACAATAAATGGACTAATGATGACGGTGATGAAGAGGAACTCCGAAGGTGAGACTGTCGAGAGATCGAAGCATGAGAAGATGATCGTTGCAGTAACGCGGGCGAACGGCCTTCGAGCAGGTGTTCGCGATGTCCTAGAATAAGAGTTATGTGAATTGTAAAGAATCATTTACCTTGCGGAGACGAGCACGGTCGGCCTCGCTCTTGGGGGGAGCATCCAATCGCTTCTCATCTGCAAACAAGCTTGTTAGTCCCAGACAATGAAGGAAGAGAGAGTCAACGAGGTGCATAGATAGAGAATGATAGAGCTAGTGAGAAATAAAGGGCATACCGGGAACGGCGTTCGAGAAGGCGTCGATGTTGCAAGTGTACTCGACGGACTTCACCTTGCCTTCATAGACCTTCTGGCCGATGACCTAAAATATGCAATTACAGTTTCGTCATTAGCTACATACAGCAGTGAAATCGTCGCAAGCGGCGCTAGTGCAGTTGGCGTAGAAGAAGTTGTCGCCGCTGGCAAGGCGCACCTTGTAGGAGATGCAAGCCGAAGCCTCAGGGCAGGACACCTATAGAAGCTATTTTCCAGTCTTTCGATAAACCTTGGAGGTCTCCTTGGTGTCACGGTAGTACACGTAGCAACCGAATCCGGAGATCTCTTGCTGGGCGGACTCCGACTTGGCGTCAATTCCTTGGGGAGCCGAGTCAATGCCTGAAAACATTTGATATTTTAATATACGCTTACTTTGAGCTGATTCAGGGGCAGCTCCCTCAGCGTAGGGTGCACCAGACACCTCAGCCTCTTGCTGCTCTCCAACAGCGGGGGCCTCAGACCCGGCTGGCTGCTCTCCCTCTCCTTCAGCGGGTGCGGGAGCTTCGGACGCTGCTGGCTGCTCTCCCTCTCCTTCAGCGGGTGCGGGAGCTTCGGACGCTGCTGGCTGCTCTCCCTCTCCTTCAGCGGG
>JAQIXL010001198.1:0-19888 GCA_034700245.1 Poikilolaimus oxycercus
CATAAAAACCTTATAGCAAAATTTTGGTCACAACGTAAGGATGTCACAATGGCTACAGCTTTCATAATAGAGTTAATAGCCAATAGCAAAAAGAGCGCTGCTCTCTGCAACTGCCTGCTCCGTTGACTATTCCTTTTTTGCTCAGGACGGGTCGCAACATTTGGCACCAGAAAAAGAATGCCGATGCAGAGGCCAACTCGTCGGTTTTTGAGCCCGAAAAAGAAAGCGTCCGCCTTAATAGCCAAATGTTTCTGCAAGCATCTTCAAACACACGATTATCAACCCCCTTCCCCAGTGGAAATGGTAACTTCCCGCCCAGAAACCATGGAAATTGCTAAGAAGTTAGTTTGGTTTCGCACTCTTTCACAGAATTTTCTCCTTTAGGCTTGAAGAACGTCAAACGCCATGGCTTTCGATTTGGTTAGTTGTTCTGATGCAGCTTCATGTCGGCATTCAAATCTCGATCTATTTCGTTTCCATGCCCGTCTTCCTTCTAATGGTGACTCTTCTCTCCGTGAAGGACTTTCCAGTTGGACAAGACAGCAACTCTCGAATTTGTCGGAATTGTGGTGGCCGTTGCGAGTATTGGCTGCTCCTTGGTAAGCATATTTTGCCTAAAGATTAAGACAAAACAATAGACCAATCCATTGTTTGGCTACTGGAATCAGCGAACGATGTCGGTCTTTGGTCCCGTTCTTGTTGGTAACGTGTTGATGGCCGTTGGACAACTAGTCTACGGGCTTCTTCCTGTTTTTGGCTCTCACATCAAATGGATTATGCTCGCCGTTCGCTTCGTCACGGGCATCGGTGCAGGTTCATTTACCTCAAGGCTTCTTGAAAGCGAACAATGTTAGGTTCTGTGTCGGTCCTCCGAGCCTACATTGCTATGGCTTCCACTCCAGCTGATCGAGGTCGCGCCATCTCCGTGAGCACCGCTGGATATGCTTTGGGCATTGCGTGTGGACCTGCGGTTCAGGTTCGTGAGCAAAAAAGGATGGCGTCAAGAGAATTTTAAGGCTCTTTACTCTTTCATCGGAGTCGATGGCTTTCGAATCGGCCCAGTAGTCTTCAACATGTACACCCTGCCGGCATTCACAATGGCAGTTTGTGCCATCCTCTCGACTTTCGTGATGAAGTTCTTCTTCGTTGCTGATTATGTCGGAATCATCAACAAGGAAGAAAGAAAAGGTCTTAGGACGTGAAACATGTTTGCAATTTGTTTCAGAAGCTCCACGCCTTATTGTGCCAAAGTACGACAAGATCGCAGCACTAATCTGCATCTACTTGTGGATGATCTCTCGGAGTGTTTCCACAACCGTTGAAGTGTGAGGTGGCATACCATGCCAGTGAAAGCCATGCTTCAGTATCTCAACGCCGATCACGATGGTCTTCTACGATTGGCCCGACGCGCACGCCGTCTTTTGGAACGGCGTCCTTCTCACGGGCTGTCTAGTCGTTTGCGTCCTCGGTTACATTGTCATTGGATACACTTCTGTTGGACGAATGTGAGATCGTTTGCATCCTCAATCACCCTTCAGTGATACTCGACAACAGGCCCTTATCGGCCTAGTTGGGTTCATCATTCTTTACGGCCTCCATCTTTCATGGCCGTTTTACACCGGTCCTCTGAATTACATTCCAAAGAACGAGAGCGGCGTCGAAGATTCTTCAGTTTTTGGCGGATGCTATGAGCGTTATGTTTGGTGCGAGACGGCAGTGCGCGTGCCGCTTCCAGTCTACATCATTAGTGTCCTCATATTCACCGGAATTCCATTTCCTTTCGTTACCAGCTCGTCTCAGACCCTCTTTTCCATGGTTTTAGGACCGAGAAAGCAGGTATTATAGACTCTGTTGATGCGAAGGCGTTGAATATCGTAGGGAACAATGCAAGGCATCATGGCTTTCGGTGGAAGCGTCGCTCAGTTTCTGATGCCGTTAATTGCGACGTAAGGCGAAAAAGCTTTTACGACATCACCTCGTTCAGAATCCTTTTCCAGCATTTTGGCTACCAACCGGTGGTTTTTACGATGCTTGGTCAACTCGTCGTCGGCGTTCTTCTTGTGGTCGTGTTCTATCGTCGACTTGTTCCCTTGAAGTTGAAGTGACTCTTGCGGAGTAAAAGTGTCGAACACTCTATCACGCGCAAAGACTAGCGACCAAAACCTGACAGCACAGAGAGAGGCCGCGCTTTCGATCACTCGCCTTCGTAGCAACGTAAAAAATGCTTTCTGCAGTGACACTCTGCCTGATCGCGTTCACTGTTCTTTGAATTGACACAGAGGAGGAGCGAAAAATACAAACCAAAGCGATGGAGGGTTGGCGTTCAGCCTTGCAAAAGTCGTGATACTTTTTTTTAAATCTCATCGAAATCAACGCCATCAACGCCAAGATTAGTGCTAATTTACGACCGCATGTACTTTGGGAAAACTACAGTAAATCTTCCCATGTTGTTGGGTAATGCAAACTAAAGTTTTTTCAACGATCATTTAATACGTCCCTCAACATCAAAAGGCATCAGAAGACGTCTATTGCATTTCACCCTTCGCCGATGCTTTTATTCGTTGAATATATGGAGAGACTACAATGTTAGCGACAAGACAGTCTAGCGAAAAATGAACTCTGTTTCACTATGATTGCACGAAAGCGAGACACTTGTGGTAGCGGTTCGGAACAGGTATGAAGATAAACGGAAAGCGTCTTTTTTTTACGAATAAAAATATCTCTTTGACTCTTCCACCCTTCATCGGCATTTGAATTCAACGAAGTGATGTAGGACAGAACAAACGATAGACACAGCACGACTCTTTGTGGACGGGCTCGGACGGTCTAATGTTGGAGGCCGTGACATGATCGCTGCTTCTTCTTGATAATTCAGGGAACAGAGAAACGAGAAAGCATGCGCAGCTCGACTAAACACTGCATTGAAAAAGGTCAAAAGCGTTTCACCTTGTTGCTTGACAGTGAAAAAGGTCTTGAGGGATACAAAGGTACGCAGAAAGTGCCGTCAACGACAATTACAATACCCAGTTACTGGCGCCCGAATTCATTGAACTCCTCTGCCAGAGAAGACTCAGAGACACCAGCAGCTAGACCAGAGAAGAACTATTTCTCTGAATTGCAGAAAAGCGGGGTTTGTGTACCACAAAAGGGATAGCCGAAGTCTTATTTCGTTCATGCAATGTTCAGTGCTACATGGATTTAGTCATAGGTCATAGAGTACAAAAAACGCCCCCCGCATTGGTTGATACCAGCAGTTCAAACACCGAATTTTAACAGTTCCATCGCGACGGGAAGAGAGCGAAAAAAAAACACGCCACAACGCTACATGCGTGTTTGCGCGCGCGCGTTTTCGGAAACACGCATGTAGCGTTGTGGCGTGTTTTTTTTCGCACTCTTCCCGTCGCGATGGAACTGGTAAAATTCGGTGTTTGAACTGCTGGTATCAACCAATGCGGGGGGGGGGGGGGGCGCCCCCCCCCCCCCCCCCCCCCCCCCCCCCCCCCCCCCGCCTTAAAACTAGCAGAACTCCTCAACAAATCTCAGATGAAATGCTTTCACACGTTCCAACATGTCGCGCATAACAGGCAAATCGGCCAGAAAAGTGGTTCGGAAGTGGAACGTTCCCTTTTTCTGGCCGAAGCCACTGCCGGGGATCACTGAAACGCCCGTCTCTTCTAGTAAACGCATCGCATAGTAGTAGTCGGGTGCAAGTCCGAGACTCTATAAACAAAAATGCTTCTCTTTAGGCTCATTGTCAGACCTGAGCTTCATCAATGGCCTTTTGTGAGAGACGAATCTGAGGAAAGGCGTACATTGCCCCGTGAGCCGGATTGCATGTGAAGCCCTCAATCTTCTGAAACTCCTTGTACACCAAGGAACCTCGTTTCTTCAGAGAACTCAAGATTTCCGTCTTCTCCTAGCAAAATAACCACATTTTGAAAACAAAGATTACCGCTCTCCAGAGCTCACAAGATGGCTCGTCGGGTCTTGGAGGATGCACCATGGCATACACAGCTGCCTGACCAAGAACTGGTGGACAAGTCTTAGCCGAAATCATCTTTTTGAATTGTGCTAGGACCTGAAGACAGAGTTTTTTCATTCCGTCAACGTCAACCATGGGATCCAAGTTTTGAAACTCGACGTAGCCACCACGAAGTCCGCACTCACACATTGCACCCTTTGACACGGAGTGAAATGAAGCCAATTCCATTCTGTGCGCTGAATGAGCGGAACACATGAAAGGGTTACTTGTCGTATGGTGATCCAAGCTCGTTGGTAACTTTCTTGAACGAGTGGAACGCGCTGTCATCATTGTAAATGTTCTCCTGGTAAACTTCGTCGGCAAAGATGAAAAGTCGGTGTCGGTAAGCGAATTTGATGATCTGAAACATTTCTCTCTTTGAGGCAGCCGCTACCATCTCTATGTTCTCTCTCGTCAAGACTTGTCCCGTTGGATTACCGGGATTGATGACAACCAGAACTCTTGGTTCTGCATTGCGCTCCTTGGCATCTTGCACGGCACGTTCTAGTTCGGACTCTTCCAAGCTCCAATTTTGGCTTTCGTCCAGGTAGTAGTCGGCCTAAACAAAGTTATAAGTCTCAATGGAAGCAACCTGTACAAGTCCTAACTCGGCCAAAGAAGCCGAATAGAGAGGATACTGTGGAATGGGAATAAGGACAGCACTCTGTTTCTCGATCTTTCCTCTCACGAAGATCTTCAACACCTCGCGAATTGCATCCGAAGCACCGGCAGTAATGCAAATGTGCTCTGGGTCACTCGGAAAGCCATCGCGTGCCGAAATAAACTCGGCGACGTGCTTTCGGACAATCTGAAAATGACGCTGGCGCACGAAGTTGCAAACTTACGTTCAATCCCACGCAGAGGGTGTATGAGCCAATGCTCGCGCCCCCGCATTCAGCGAGAAAGTCTCGAGCACGGTCTTTTACGTCCGGAGGATAGAGAGGTGAGTCAAGAAGTGTTGTGTCAGAAAGGCATGCGAGCAACTGCGAATGAAATTATGTCAGTTGAAAATTCAAGTCAAGGCTCCATACCTGGCGAACAAACGTTAGGGGGCGCTGTCCGAGACTTTGCGCATCACCGCCATTCGTCATTATAACAGACTTGAACGGTTTCGACACACCCTGAAGAGCGAAATCTTTTACGTGCGAAATCGCCTACATTCGCAAGTTCTTGCTGTATCTCGTAGAGCCGAAAGTAGAGCTTGCCGCCAACCGCAAATTCGATGTTCTTCATGTTCGGGTTGATCGAGTCAATGGAAAGGAGCGGATGTTCCGTAATCTTCATTGCTGAAACTACGGTAGGGGGGCTATTAGATTCGACAAAGAAACATGAACATCACCGAAAAAGACTTCGACAAAATGCGATGGTGCACGTTCGCCGCCTTGCGTCTTTAAAGCCGGACGCCGCCCGCAAACCAAGGAAAAGACGTTGAAGAGGCGAGAGTTCGGCGTCCTTTCATGCGACGCAAAAATTCGTTTCTTCGACCTGAGCAAAACCGCCGGATGACTGTTCTCCGACCTATTGTTCAGCATCGTCACAACACTGCAATTGAACGAAAACAGAGATGAAACAGCCAAATCTGTGCATTGTGCTTTGAAATCCTATTCAAAGCCACTTTTCCGAGTTATTTTCTCACAGAAATCGCAGCGATTAGTTCCTTGTACGCGGTTTCAGACGCACTTGTAAAATTACTACGCATGTTTTCCCCCCTCTTATTATTGGCGCAGAACGTGAATGATGTAGCCAGCGCAATGATGTCGGTCTTTCACGTGAACAGTATGTCGAAGACATAACGTCACCGAAACTTCAATGAAGCATGAGCGCTGTTACGTTACCTTATTGTTACCTTATTGTCAGCCGTCAAACAACAGACAAGATTGTTTTGTCTCCCAATTTCACTTCTTTTAATGCTCGTATCAAGCTTTCTGTTTCTTTTCTTCTTCGTTGCCTTCGTGCATTCAGTAACACGTCGTATTACTAGGGCCCCTGCCTTTGACTCCGTTCGCTCCAATGGTCTGTTGCATCACTCCTCGGTTAAGTCGTTTAGAACAAGAAAACTGGCGACGTCATACACTGGATGTGTTGTGGAGCGAGCGCCGCGCCTTGGGTCACACACCGCTCGTTCGAGTTCCCGTACAGAATAGCTACAGTCAAGTTTGATAAGAACATTATTCAGCTCGCCGGCATCCCCAACGTGGATCTGTTTCTCAAAAATGAGAGCGCGACCCAAAGCGGCTCGCTAAAGTATCGCTTCGCCTGGTCACTCATCTTCTGGGGAATCCTTGAAGGCAAGGTGCGAGTTAGACTGGTAAATCACTTGCTTGCCAGATCACCGCCTCCACTCACGTTCTCGAGGACTCATCGGGGAACACAGGCGCAGGACTCGCATACTTTTGTCGCCTCCTCAATATCACTTTTTCTGTCGTGGTCGGTCACTTCATTTATCGTATTAAAAACATATATAAAAACACACAGGTTTCAACTGTAGTTGAAAAGGAAAAGGTGGACCATATGAGATCGTTGGGCGCTCGAATCATTTCCGTCAAAGAAGAGGAACGTTATGACTTCGCTCTTGATCGGGGCAAAAAGCCCGGATACTTCTTCATTGATCAGCATGCGAATGCGGAGAAAGCAATTGACTCTTTCGAAAGTGAGCATTTTTGCGACATCTTCGAGAGAGACAAAAATATTATAGGCGGGGGTTATTTCCACGAGTCGGCCAATCTCTTTCACGAGATTCTCATGCAGCGGCAATTTAATGCGCCGGACTTTTTCATCCATGCTGTGGGCACAGGTATGATGTCTTGAAAACGGTTTTTTCTAAATCGACGAGGAAAACAACTACAGGTGGTACGGTAACATCCGTCGGTCGCTATGTTCATCGCTATAATCTGCCGACGCGTGTCGTCATCGCGGATAACGAGTTTTCCCGAGTTTCCGACTACACAAAGAGCGGCTTGTGGATAAATGAAGGCCGCGCCGTTTGCAAGAATTATTCTAAACCGGGCGTTCCCGGCACGATTCCTGGCTGTCTAAAGAGGCCATTCGTTTTCGGGAAATCAATCAGGCAAGATGCTTTTGTCCTATTACAACTTGTTTTAGCTTTCTCCGATCTGTGATCGACGAGGTGGTCTCAATCCCTGACGCGGCTACAGCGGCGGCCGTGCGCGTTCTGCAACGGCTCCGAGCTGACACAGGCGCAGCTGTAAATGGTGGTGTCAGCTCGGCGCTCAACTTCCTCGCCGCTCTCACCTACGCACAACGACACAAGTAGGGCATTCTGCAACTGACCCATTGATTAGAGGAACAAGCGAAAAGCACACCACTATAGTATCTCTCATTTGTGATCCTGGTTCGCACTACTTGAGCACCTTCCTCAACGACACTTATATTGGCGCGAAGTTCGAAGGCGGCATGCAACAGCTCCGCTGCTGGGAGAAGGCCATCGAAACGGCCATTGCTTCTGGCTCAGACTTTCTGGATCTTGGAAAGAGTTGCTGAGGATAAAACACATACATATCGGCTTCCTTTCGAGGAGGAAAATGAATACTTTCCCAGCCGGTCAACAAAACTTGTTCTTCTTTTTTTAAGAGGGACAGTGGTGGACGATAGGCTCAAAGATTCAAACATTCAGCACCATTCACGTGTTTGTGCGGGATAGAGAGACCGATGTGGAGTTTGGGCGAAGCTATGTTCTGACGACAAGGTTTGTTCAGTTCCCTGTAGCACCAACAAATAAAATTTGTTCATGAGAAGGCATCCTTGCGGTAGCGGTTATATTGAGAGCGCATAACTTAGAGGAGACATAGTTTTGCACAAAATACAACAATCGCTCTACTTTGTGCCGACGTGTAACCTTGTGGCCTCTCGTTCCCGAGGTCTTGTTATTATCACGAACCCCGCGTGTGCGCTTTCCTCTGTTAACGCTGTGTGACCCTTCTCCTCTCTTATAAAAGAGAGAAGAGAAGAACTGGCAGGACGCGGCTGGCTTCTCTTTCTGTTCACTTTTCGATCTTTGAAATGTGGCCGCTACTAGTAGCCCTTCTGATTGTGGGACTCTATTACTGGTACTCCTTGGTCAAGCGCTATCCTCGTGGGCCCTTGCCCTTGCCACTACTGGGCAATCTCCTCAGTCTCGACTCTCAGCGGCTAGAATGGCAATTGCTCGAATGGAAAAAGAAGTTCGGTCCGATCTACACGGTCTGGATGCCTCATCCCGTTGTAATTTTTGGAGACCACGAAGTTAGTTGCTTTGAATGACGAATTCTTCTCAGGTGATCAAAACTCACTTCATCAAGAACGGTGAAGTGTTTGCCGGACGACCGAAAAGCTTCTCTATGGAGCTGATTTGTGGTGGAAACTATGGCTTGGCCTTGAATGACAATTCCATTTACAAAGAGCAGCGACGTTTTGCACTTCATGCGTTGAGGGATCTCGGCTTTGGAAAGCGTGTTATGGAGGTTTTTCTAGCTCTTTGAGCTTTTAACAATTTTCAGGAGACAATTGTTGAACTAGCACGTCGAACAACTCAAAAGCTTCGCGAGACGAACGGCGAAGTCATCGATTTGCAGCCCTTCATTGTGGTTTGCAAACTTTCACCACATTCCTTTATGAATAGTCTGCCGTCAGCAGCGTGATCAGCAAGTTGGTCTTCGATGAGATTCGGGATCACGACGATCCCGAAGTGCAGTGGTTCAAGGATAAAGTCAAGGAGGCGTTCGAGAGCTTCCTTCATCCTCTGTTCGTGGCTTCGTGTAGACAGAATTTGAATTCAGGGTGTTGGCGGCCGACGCTCTGCCCTGGCTGCGACACTTCGAGTTCTTCATCGGTGGCGGTTTCAAGCAGCTGAAGGACGCGAACAAAGAGTGCATGGACTACATGGATCATGAGATCGCCAAGAGAAAGGCTGCCATTGATTACAAGGCCGAGCCGACGTGTTATGTGGATGCTTTTCTCCAGGAAGTGCACAGGAGAGAGAAGGACGGCAACGTGGGTACGCGTCTTTCTCTGTTGACATGATGGTTTTCGACAAGAAAGCGGAAAGCGAAACACCCGTTACTTCCTTTCTGTTTGTCAAAAAGACCAATTGTTCAACCACAGCGAGGAAAGTCCAAACTTGCAGAACACTACACGCCGATTCAGCTAACGATGGCCGTCTACGATCTCTACTCGGCGGGCATGGAGACAACGATCACAACCCTTCGCTTTGGCTTTCATTATCTCCTCAACTACCCTCATGTTCAAAGCCGACTTCATAATGAGATCGACGAGCTCATCGGGGAGCGAGTGGGTGTTTAACAAACGCAGAGTCAACGACAATTTTGAGGAAATCCAACTCGAAGACGCTCGTCGTATGCCCTATCTGAACGCCTTTCTTCAAGAACTTCAACGAGTCGTGAACATTTTGCCTATCAACCTGGGGCATTCTCTTATGGAAGAAGTCACAATTGACGGCTACACGCTGGCGCCTAACACAATCGTCATTCCTCAATTCACCAACACGCATCTCGACGATGACGTCTATCCACGTAAGATTGTTTGTCGGCTTCAAGTTTTCGCTTCAGGACCGGAGTTGTTGATTCCTGAAAGGCATCTCAACGCCAAGGGCGAATTCATCAAAGACGAGCGAATCACGCCGTTCTCTGTCGGAAAACGCTCGTGTCTCGGCGAGAATCTAGCGAGAGCCGAGCTTCTGCTCTTCCTCGCAACTTTCCTGCAACACTTTACTGTTGTGCCGGAAAACGTGGTGCCGCCGAAGTTGGAGTTCTACACTGAAGCCGCTTTTCGTGCACCGATCCCTTACAAATGCCGAATGATTGCTAGACACTAGCCCATTACGTCGCCACACAATACTAATCTCCCTACACGAGATCGTTTTTGCGTTGTGCATGAACATTCAATAAACTACCAAGTTGTGTGCCGAGTAACTCGACATGCACATAATTGCCATTTTATTTTAATTCCTTGAAAAATTTTTCAAGCTGACTTGTCACATCACAAAGAGCAGTAGGCCAATGCGGCCACAATGGGTATCACGCCAGTGTACACGGCACGTGGAGTAGCGTTGTTGAGGCAGTGGCAACCGCGCGACGAGCAGTTGCACCATTGATCCGGTAAGCACGGCGGATCGAAGCGACGACCGCATTCCACGTTGTGCGTTGCGGTAGATGACGTCACGAGGACGACCAGAAGGAGGATGGACAGCCACATACTATGGCGCTGATAGAGCTTAAGTGGTGGAATTCCATCTCCAATCGTGTCTTTATTGCTCACGGCAAAGGAAAGTCTTGAATGACAATAGGATGTAGACGTCGTCGCTGCTCGTCATCTCCTTCTTCTTCTTGACGGACGCTGAAATATCCGAAGATCCCCGGAACAACGGCGAACGAAAGGAGATCGAAGATGAAGTACAGCAAGTCGAAAACGGATCTGCAGAAGTGGACGTTTCTTGTTTTCGTTTACTTACGATGCCGGATGCGGGGCGATCAGGATCGAAATAGACTGCAACACCAGCGCGATGGCCGACAACGCGCCGTGAACTCCGAACACCCAAGCACAGACGCGGGCTTCTTGGTGACGCCATTTGAGCTTCAATCAAAAAGCGCGTTAGAAGAGAGAAACATGTCATGCTCACCTCGTTAACCATTTCGGGCACATTGTGATCTGCTTCAATCTCCGCTTGGACGGCGTCGACGCGATCATTGAAGAACTCGCATGCCGTGCAGGCATGAATAATGAAAGCCTTAAAACTGGCTGGCAGATTCGTTGACTCACGATGGAGATGTAGAAGTGAACGCAGGACAGGCAAATGACGACATCAGCGGTCTGGAAAACGCCTGAACCATTAACTACATAGAAAGTTCAGATTTTAAGATCAACCAAGGTAGATTGGGAGGGAGCAGCCGAATGCGAGAAGTCCCTGGAAAAGCATATATATTTTCCTTCACTCAGGTGAACTTACGGAAGCTGCGACTCCTGCCCACATTAGTTTCGTGTTCAGACGGTCGTCATACAGTTCTCGCAAAGCAAAGGCCCGCGGTCTCTCAATTGTGATGAGCCAAAAGTCGAAGTAACCTGGAACCATGTATTAGGCCGCATTCGGTAAACGAACCAGATAGACGAAAGGTGTTGAGTGCCAATTGTGTGAAGTCGAACCATGACGGCTGCTCGCCGTCAAAAGCTTTTGGCAGTCGAGCAGCGCAATTCACCATCATAGAAGTGATCGCCAATACGAGGAACAGGTTTAATCCGAAAATCAAGATGCGGCAGTTTTTGTGAATTTTTACTGGCCGACTAAAACTGAGCAAATTCATTTATGTGAAAAAATGCTTGCCAGAACAAGTAAATTGTAGCGACGATATAGATAATGAGGACGATAACAGCCAAAGTGAGCTCTGTGATGACGGCCCTCACTATTTTTGGCGGTGGTCGCATTTGTCGGAAAGACAGAGCTAATACTCCTCCATCATCCGTGTGAGGAGGTGCCGAAACGAGCGAAGCGAATCCTATGACACATTCAGTACCACATTTTGTCTTTAATTAAGGAAACGGGAATGGAGAAAAGCGATGCGTCATATCGGTGAAGCGAGAGGAATGGCAACGTCCTTTGTCAGCCAAAAACGACCTCCTCGACCCAACGAAAAGGTCTATCTTCAATTTCAAGCCTTTTTGATCTCTCTCTTCATACATGCTAGTGTCACACTAATAAATTCCCTGTTTATTCCGGTTGCACACGCGACACAGCCATTCTCAAGACAATCCCAGATCGAAAGATCACGTGTGTGGTCTGGTGACCCTCCTTGACGTCAATCTCCAGGCGTTGTCCATCTTCTCGCTCAACCACCGTCCGTTTGCCCGTATCATACCTTCCCGTAAGGATCTTGGCACTTGCATCTGCCACAAAGTACTTGAGAAGTGTTGTGAAGCGCGTCGTCCCGCTCTCGGTGCTCAGTTGGAAGCTCTCGATATCACGGCTTCCGCCTCGCCACTCGGCCACCAGTCGCCGTATCGCCGCCTGTGGCACGCGCAAAAGCTGTGCGTCGAAGATCGTGCAGCCACTTCCGAGCGCTACATTTTCGAGTCTGGCCGGCACCTCAATTCGAAGACTCTTCAAGGCTTGAATGGGTGGAGAAGTGAAGAACTTCTCCGTTAGTCGAAGGACCATCGGATAGAGGTGCAGGCATTCGGGCTTCATCATCGTTAGGCCTTCAATAAGATCCCCCTCCGTGAGGGCGCCGTGGCTTTCCAATGACAGGCTTGAAACTTCTTTCAACTCGGGGAGAATAGCACGTAAATCCACTCCATTCGACAGGTGAATAAGGCAATGTTCGATGTGGACACGAGTGTTGAAGAAGCGAATCAAAGCAATGAGGGCGTGAAGGTCGGTGGCGGTCGCCTTGTTCACCATCCAGACTCGTTTCTGGTCGAGGTCCGCTTCCATGTACGGCCAGTGCTCACACGACTCACTGCCCATCACGCTGTCAGACTTGGGTTCTGGCTCATCCAATGGAATCGAGGCAAGAAAAGCATCATGAGTTTCGCCATGCGTAAAAGTTATGTCGATTGGCACCGGTTGTTCAATGACGAAGCTTGGGCGATCGTCAGGAACTCGAACATAATCGCAGCGACTCACGCCTTCGTCGAAGCTTGGATACTCGTACTTGATAAGTTTCGGAGGGCCGTCGTGGAGAAGCAATGTGACTTGAGCACCTACTCGTCCCAGATCGAGTTGAAGTCGGGCAGCGTTGTTGTAGATGATTCGAAGCGACCGGATCTTTGTGGACCGAGCCTTGCGAAGACGATGTCGATTCAGTTTGACTAAATGGTAGAAGAGTCGTGAGCATCGTTGAATCCTATGAAGCTCGACGCCGTCGACGAGCCCGAGAATGTAGACTAACTGCTCATTGCTAAGTTCGCCGAAACTCATCCGCTACCCTGAAGAGGAAAAGCTGAAGAATGAAAGTGAAAGCGAGTTGATTGTTCCAGTGAAGTAAAGTGCAAGCACGGTCGGAACCGTCAGTCAAGGTGCAAGAAGTGAAAATGTCTTTGTTTCAAGGCAAACAAATGAGAATTAATGCACGTTGTTGCTGATGATGATCTCACTTTCCGTGTTCGATTCGCTTTCAGTCATCTTCGATCGATCTCAACAGTCTAGTACAGGTAAAAAGGACAGTCACTGCACTCACCGACGATAAACTTCTTGTGCTTATAATATGCTCCGGACAAAGTTCGTCGTTATTGCTTTATGAGTTGTGGTTCTTAATTCTGAAACTTGTGGTACTTGATACTACACGAACTAAAGCTGGATACTAACCTGATTGTGAGACATTCTTTCATTCTGAAGCTTCTATCGTGAAACAAAGCTGGAATCTCGCGATGTCAGCAAGTTGACCAATTTCGAAATGTGAACATCGCCCAAAACATTTCATAGG
The DNA here is from genome assembly GCA_034700245.1 of Poikilolaimus oxycercus. Lineage (NCBI taxonomy): Eukaryota > Metazoa > Nematoda > Chromadorea > Rhabditida > Rhabditidae > Poikilolaimus > Poikilolaimus oxycercus. Next base: position 13,453 of record JAQIXL010001198.1, read on the forward strand.
TAAGCTGAACGTTTGCTCCAGTTCTGAAGTTAAAATTTGTTACCACAAAGAAAAAGGAACTCAACACCAAATCAATGCCATTTGAACACTAGAACGTGAAACCGAGTTGAATCTTCACCATCCTCGACGAATGCTCAGTGAACTCAATCCATTGACTAGTTCCGATTCGTAAAAGACTCCAAGGAGAGGCACAATATTGTTCTCCACAATTGTCAAATGCTTCACTTCGCTTCCAATCATCGCTTCAAGAAGTTCTTCGTCCTTCAGACCCTTCTTCGCCACGGTCACGTGCTCGACTCTTCTTGTCAACTTCGTCAATGCTTGCAAATCTTCGGCAAATGTGCAGTAGAATTCGACTTCGTAAACATGAATACGTTTCAAAAGAAACTCCATCAACGTCGATATCGCCTTGATCAGGCTGACTCCCGGATGTTCCACATAGAACTTCTTCTCCTGCAGATGCGCCTCTTCAATCCGCATTGCTGCGGCACGCCTCGAGGCGGTCCAGTCCACGTGGGTTCGTCTGACGAGACGGAGCCGACGCGCCTCAAGGTGAGTCGTCGCGTCGGCGTCGCTGACGGTGATCGATTCCTCCTCGGGCACTTCTTGCAAGTCGGGCATCCCGTGGGTGTAGCGTTCGGCCTCGCGGGTGAAATGACAACGCCGCTCCTCGTCCATGGCATGAAAGGAGAAAACAACGAATCGCTCATCCTCTCGAGCAATCATTCTCGACAAAAGCGCCGACCGAAGAATGACGAAAGAAGCACTCCCGAACTCGACCTTCAACGCCTTGGCCAGTCTGATCTTTCGGAGACGGGCCCCATTTCTCGTGATGAATTGATGAAGGGCGGAAGAGACGCGCGTGGTCTGAAGAAGGTCGTTGCTCTCGACGAGTTGGAGAACGTGGAGAAGAGTCTCGTCCGGCAGGCCACTTAACATCTGCCAGACTGCATTTTTCGTTTCGCTGAAGCGAGAGAGGGGAAGGTGCAAGAAAAAAAGCCTCAAAGTGAGGGGTCGGCGGTCCGCTAGCCGGTAAACACGATCGTAAAGACTGCCTCTGGACGCAATCGCTTGGGTTAAAGAGCTTTATTGATCCTTCTCCTTGTGGCCAGGCGCTGATCTTTGACTGAGAGAAAAGAAGAGAGAAGGAAGAGACGACAAGTGAATGGCTGAATATTTCTTCGTTTTTTCTTTCTTTTTGGCAAAGGCAATTGTGGATGGAAAGACAATTTTACAAAGGAAAAGCATGACAAACTGAGAATTGGTCGAGATCCACGCTACAACTAGCTGAACGTTTCCCAAGGAAAAGAAGTGGAAACTGGATGTGGCTTAAGTTGGTCTGTGGCACATTGGGGAATATCAATGCACGTTGGAGCTTATTTACAGAGACAGACAAACCTTATCAAAGGCGAAAAGCGGTGGACGAATGCTTTTGGTTCTACGAAAAGTTCTATAGCACTGCATGAAACTTAGGCGAAAACAGCTCTGATTGTAAGTGTCTAGAGGGAGATATTACGAAGCTATCAAAGCTATACAAAACTTACAGACTTTTTACAGTTTATGAAACTTATGGCGATCGCGGCATGGACATGAAGGCCTTCACCGCGTCCTCGTCGAAGAGAAGAAGGACGAAGAGCCAGCGTTCCACTCCACGTTCCTCATCCGAGCGAAGCGAGACATTCAAGACCTTGCCGTCCTTCCTCTTGACCAACTTGGAAAAGAGTTCCCCATCCTTCCTTGAAGAGACGACCTGGAGACCGTCCGTGATGTCATCAAGAAGTTTTCGCTCTTCCTCCGCACTCTTCGCCGTATCCAGATCACACTTGACGAGTTCTCGGCGGCCTTCCTTCCATTCGGCAATCAGCTTCTTCACACCCGAAACAGTCAGCAGGGTGTGGTGGACGACAAACTCGCGCGCTTCCAGCTTCGCCAGCACTTCATCCTCAAGTTCCGTCTCATAGTCATGCGGACAAGGAATGAAGGTCCGATGAAACTCCAGTCTCTTCAACTTCTGAACCACTTCCGAATCGAAAAAGTGTCGTGAAATCGAGGCGTCCGTCAGAAGTGAAGCATTGAAGCTCGTCGGCTGAATACTCTCCACCGCGTTGAGCAATGCATCCTCCTTCATGTCCCATTGCTCACCGAGGATGTGGACTTCATCGATGCCCGTCGGTAAATGACGTGCGATCTTCTCCAACTCCTTGTATTCACACGAACTCCAAAGGCTCTTCGACGCAATGCGTTTCTTGAATTTCTTCAACAACGCCGTGATGACTTGCATGGGCGAAAGGCCGTCGCATTCACAGAAATAGGCACGGGCGCCTCCCTCTTCGTCGGTGATTCTTCGCGCTTCCACGCGTGACTCGTCATCCACCCGCACCGTGAACGAGCCCTTCGAGACTTTACGGCGTCGCTTCCGCTCCACAGGCTCGTCGCCATGAAGGCCAATGTAGAAGACTAACTTGCGGATCTTCTCCTCGTCTTCTTCCACTGCCTCGACTTCGACGTCGCACTCGCGATGCCACTTGAACTGCAGCGAGACATCCGGGAACTTTCGCAACTCCTCAGCATTCTCCTCGATGAAATCGTGAAGTTTCTTGTTGGTCAAGAGGAGCGCGGTCAGATCACGCGGCTCAATATAGCTGAGAAGCGGCAGCAAGGCACTGTCGTCGAGCGCCGCGAAGCTCATCGAGTGAGCGCTTCGACTGAAAACCGGCGCAAAATTACGTTTACGGCCAGAAGAAGCACGAGATTTTTCTCCCTGCGGCAATGGTTTACATTGCATCATTCGTGTTTAAATTCGAACGGCGCGAGAATCGAGGGGCTTACCGAGATTAAAGTGGTCGTTCAACGTGGTATGATGGTTCTTCTTATGATGTGATGGTCATAGCCGCACGATTGTTTCTTCTTCTCTAGAACCGGAGCAATAAATAGGTGTGGATTCGGCCAGAAGAAAAATGAAACAAGGATAAGGACACGACTGCGCCACGCCTCGCTATCAGAGAACCGGCCACATGCAGGCAAAGAAGAGGAGAAGGAGAAAGAGAGAAGGCAGCGGGGCGACAAGGAGGAGAGACTGCAAGGCGCATGTCTGTCATGTGCGAGGAGGTCTCTCTCTCTCCCCTCACTGTGGGGAAAACGAAGAGAGAAGGAAGAAAAAGCACTGGCAGGCGCGGCGGCGCGCTCGCGCTCGCGGCCGCCTCCTCCTCTTCTCTCTCTCCCAACTCGCCTCCCGCTCCCATTCGCCCAGCTGCTCTTGGCCACGTGAGCAATACGGCGCCAAAATGCGCGTTTTCTGGAGTCATCGGACTGCAAAATAGCATGGTCCCGTGATGTTGCTCTCCTGGAGCGCGCGCGCGTTTTGTTGGTTGGAAGGAGGAGGAGAAGTTCCGAACTGTTGGTCTCATCGCATTTCGAAAATAACATTGGTGGACAGTTTGCTTTTCATTCGGGTTAATAGACCGAAAGTGCTGACGCAAATGGGGATAGGGAGGCATTCAGCTCAAACATGCGAAGCTCTCATTTTCAATCTCCGCAGGGACCGCCGGGGCCCTTTGCGTCGACGACGCTTCGCTATGGCAACGCTTTACCCGGTCGCCTCAAGTATTTACCTTTTACCCTTTACCCCGTCGGAAATAGGTTTCAACCACCGAACCACCTTGTGATCACAGATATGTTTATTGAGGCGAAAGAGCATGAGTGAGATGCAATAAGATCACAGTCAAAGAGGGTGAGTAATGATACGAAGCCGGGTGACAGTCGGGCTTTCGGAAATGGTCGAGACCTCAAGGACCGCGCCGTCCTTGCGTACCACGGCCTTTTTCTCGTCGCTGACACTCACAATCCGAGCAGGCAGACGCTTGAGAACGAGTTCGAAGCACTCATACGAGTCCGAGGTCGACACGTAGAGTGTGATTCCTCTAATAAGTCGTCTCGCCTCGCACCATTCCCGAAGGAACTCGTTCACGGCCGCCTCGCTGACGCGTGCGTAGAGGTGACGGAAGCGACTGGCCCGAAGCAGTCTAAGCTCCTCGCTGATATCGGTCATAGCCGAGAGCTTCGAGCTTAGGTCGTCAACGTGCAATTCCCGTACCGTCCTCAGTCCGTCGAGGCGGTAAAACGTTGATTTGAAGCTCTTCAGCTGACAATGGCGGATAATGAGGATCTTGAGATTGAGGAAATTGACGAGGCGACACATCTCGTAGGTCTCCTTGTCGTCTCGGTTCTTCATGCTCAAGTCCATGGCTCGAAGGTTTTGAAGTGCTGGAGTCAAGGCGAGGAGTCTGGACGGTCGGGCTTTGGTCTTCAAATGCCCTAGACTGTAGTGGCGAAGAAAGACGGGCATGGCTTCGACAAACGCGGTCATTTGGGCGTTGACATCGTCCACGAAGGGACAACGAAACTTGACCAGCCGGTTGAAAATCTTCTTCGTCGAGTGAAAACTGAAGACGTGCGGGCCGACGTCGATAAGGCCTTCGACTTCTTTTGTGAAGTTCACCGGTTCATGTTGAACAACGTCGCCGTTGAAGGTGAGAGCCATCGCCTTCTGCCCGCATCCAATTTCAATCACCACTTCGATGTCGTGGAACTTCCGAAGCCTCGCGGCGTTGTCGACTACGACTTCTCTGACTGTCTTGGAGACTCGATGGAGTGTTGGGAGTTGACGGCCGTCGACAAATGCGAGGACAGAGACGATCAACTCCTCGGGTAGCTCGTAGATGTGCATTGCCTGCAAGCCCTCACTTATGTTAGACGGTAGAGAAAAAGCTTCGGTGTAGCAAAACACAGAAGGTCACGCGAAAGAAGCGAGAGCTATGGCGATGATTGAATCTGGGAAAGGTGCTGAAAGGTGTGCGGGGTGGGGCAAGCGAGCGGGCTCAGGTCATGGAATGTCCGGTCGCACCCCCCCCCCCCTGCCCGCCCCGCAACGCATCGAGATTGATTTCGCCGGAAAAGCTTCGAAAGGGGCGATGAGATTGTACGCGCGCACGGATGGGAAAGGCGCTGATTGTAAGTTGGCCGGTAATAGGAATTCTCGGCTCTTGGGCGTTACCGGAACTGCGAATCACTGGTAACGAGAAACTGAACATTGATACGAAGAGCTTGAAATTTGAAAGTTCTTGACTGAATTTGGAACAACGGACGAGACGGAGGACTATAAAATAGGCTCACAGAAGCAAAATGCAGACAGCTGAAACAGACCTAAAAACTGCTCAATAGAGTTTTTTTTACAAGGGCATCCGTCTACTAATGCAAGTAAAACGGCAATCTTATAAACCTAACTCGTCGAAACACATACGACCGACTGTAAATTGACGATATTGAATCTTTTTGACGACAGCAGACAACGCAGCGCGAGTGGGACTCGAAACGTTTAAACCAGAGCATTTGAAACACACACAAATGCCTCGAGAGTAACTTCTCAACTGAGTGAAACGAGCAACTCGTAAAGCGAACACTTACGAGTAGCATTGATTCGAGAGTGAGTGGGGGGAGGAAGGAGGAGGAGGGGGAGGGAAGGGGAAGGAGGGAAGGCAATGGGCGACGAGCGGGGCCGGCGACCGACTTTGTGAATGCTCTTGCAAGCCGCGTCGGCCGGCGCTGGTCCGCCGGCGGCCGCCGCCGCCGTTAACGAGACGCGGCCACACTACAACTCTTCCCTTCGTCATCACGACGGCAGACTACACGCGGCGCCAATTTCGACAGCCAGCGACGCATCCTTCCTTTGTGGTGTTTCGACATTTGAATGCCCTCGTCGAGGTAAACATCTGGGAGAAGAGTCTCTAGTGTTGGTGACAGTTCCTTGACTAAAACATCCAATTGAATAACTCGAAACGTTGAAGAGCTTACAACACAGGCGATCAGCTAGTTGAAATTCTATCGGACTACAGATTCCTCTTTACGGCCTGTGGCGAGCAAATTTCCTTGCGGGAGTTCAAATCGCTGTAAAAATGCGTCATCTCGTTAACCTCTGTTAGCCGTCTTTCTGAACTAAACCCTACATTTTTCTTTTCAGAAATGAAAGAATTGGAGCCAGAATGCACGGGAAGGAGCACGGCGGAACTGAAAGTTGACTTTTGTATACATCAGGCCGCGTTTCTATGAAGAAAAGTCGATTTACAGCGCATGTTTGGAGTTCCAGTTCGCTTATGTGGCTTCCCGTCTGGCTACACTCAAGGGCTATATGCCAGTATAGTTGGTTCGATTGAGCATTGAACAGAACTTGGTTAACGCAGTACCCCGAAATCCCAGATTTTCTAGGGGAAGCCTGTTGAGTGGGCTCACATAAGTCAATCGCGGTCGCTCTCACAAGGCTGTGTAGCGCAGTGGCTATGCTTTTTGCTTTCCAAAGTCGGAGCGCTGGTTCAACTCCGGTCGCAGATTTTCCTTTTTTGTCGGCTTGCAACCATACCGCAACTGCTTCCAGAGCGTCACA
>JAQIXL010001199.1:0-19885 GCA_034700245.1 Poikilolaimus oxycercus
ACATTTCGGAAAAACCCGAAAATCCGAAAACCCGATTACCCGAAAACCCGACTTTTGCTACCCGATTCCCAACCCTAGGATTTATGTTGCCTGAAGAAAGAAATCAGATATATCCTTGAGCAATTGTGATACATGAAACGATTTGGCCTTGGCGAAAGTGTTGTGTCCTCTTTTCTGGCTTCTCTTCTTGTTGTGCAGCTGAAGTTTTTATTGGTGTTGTTTAGTCATTGCCTGCTTTGTTTCTTCTTTCTCTTTTTGTCTACTCTAGAGATAGTCATTTCATATCTGCTGGTTAGTCACTTGAATGAGAAAAAAAAGTTCTGTCTGGGAAGTAAAGATGCCTATGCTACGATCGCTATGTATCAGCTGTAATAAATGCGCTTACTGGGAAAGAGACGAGAATCATTAGAGGCTTCGTTATCGGAGACGTTCGTTTTTCGCCCTCTCGGTCGGTCGTCGCAAGTTGTTGATGAGAGCTAGAGTTTCGTCGAGAGGAGAGCGTCATGGTCTTCTCGAATGTAAGTGACTGATTTCTGCGACAGTGGAATCTAAGATGTTAGGCACGCGGTGAGAAGCAAGTGGGAAGAAACCTAGCCGAACTCAAAGAAAAGAGTACAAGTGGATCAAAGCACGTGGGTCAAAACTGCCGAGGAAAGCGCACGCGCATTCTTTAGCGCGCGCGAGATCTCTGAAAATTCGCACATCCACGATGTTTTCGTCGTTGCGCGATGATGTTTCGTTTGTGTTTCCTCCGTGTTACCTTGTGTTTCTCGTTTCGACTTGCATTATTTGTCTTCCCGAAGGTGCAGCGCGGGGTGGGTGGCCAATTCGGGGAGCGGGAAGCAATTTGTTGCAGTAGAAAACGTCTATGCACCAATTCTTATGAGGAGGGAGAACGTGGGGTATTCCGGGCGACTTGAGTGACTTTTTGCCGTCTGGATCTGCTCTTTGTGCTAGTTTTCTCCTTCCTTATGCCCGGCTCTCCTTGCGCACGCATCGATTGGCCGGAGAAGGTCCACGTGAAAGGCCGGCCGGGCGGTTTTTTTGTTAGTTGAGCGAGGGAAGAAGGGAAGGGCGGCCTGGACTGGTCATTGGCGAGCGCGAGCGCCGGCAATGGTGACCTCAGAGTTTAGGACGCCCTCCTCGTCCCGGGGCTCCCTCTCCCTTTCTTCTCGCTTTTCTTTCTCTTCACTTTCTTCTCGTTTCTTTGTCTGATGAGATTCAATGCGAGTTTGAAATTCTGCACTAGCTGGCTAATAGATGGGCCGGGGTGTCGAAGCGTTTACTCTGAAAGTTTCCTAATTAGTTTCGTCTAATGGTTGAAAGCGTTTATCTTTTTTGTCTCGTCATTACGAGTCCCTCGCTGTTTCTACGTACTTTTCGAAAGCTCCGCATTCTTTCTCAGAGCGGACTTTGGCGCGTGAATCTCTTTCCCTTCTCTTCCCATAGTCGACATCTCTCGCGACTCGTCTTTGTGCGCTTTTCTCTGTTGTCCGAGGTGAAGACACGACGTTTCCCTCTTTCTTCCTCCTCTTCGCTGTGTATTGTTTTGTATTGAACGGTGCGTTGCGCGCGCAGATCAACACATTGAGAAAGGAGGAGGAGGGAACGAAGAGAAGGCGCTGAGAAGGAAGATCTGGTCGTTTCCTTCCCTCCTCCTCCTCCTTCCTCTTTCTTTGCCTCAACCTTTCCATTTATCCCCGCCGGCTGGCCTTCATTTTTTGGTGCGATGCTTCGCGGGCTCAACTGGCTGTGATTCCCACCACTCTCCTCTCTCCTTCTCGATGACCAGCCTCGTACTCATCGAGCGCCAGTCGCGCCCCCGCGCTCTAGATCGTTGCGCTCTAGTTCTTCTTTTTCGACGATCGAACCCTTGGGAGGTTCGAGGACCTTTCTGGAAGGCGAGCCTCAACTGTTTCCCGCGCTTTTCTCGACCCTCTCTGGTATCACTTTCCGGGATCGACCTGGGAGGACGTGGATGACGAGGATGTCTGACCCCGCCTCTCTTCCTCGCACGAGTGTTATGCCATATCGCTCAGCCAATGGCAGAGACACGCGGCCTCGCACTAGATTGTGTGTTTTACAGCGATGGGCGGCATTTTCGTTAGGTCTGATGGGGCTGGCCTCGCCTTCCCGCGCAGCTCTGGTTCTTGACGTTTCGCTGGCTCGTTCCCAAATTGTTTGCTGGAAATCCGCACTCGCGCCGCCTGCCCCGACAGGGCGTGATGGTCGTCATATTGTGCGCTTTGGGTGATTTCGTCTCTAAAATGGCCATGTGGATGGTGGCAGTTTAGTTCTGGGAGCGATTCAATTAGGCTTCATTGCGTGAGTACAACGGCGAGTCATAACGATGAGTAGTTCCTGCCGTGTGGATTTCGTTTACTGAACCATTTTAAGCTTCTATGTTTCTTTCTCTAGTGAAATCCGTCATCGTCGCGCCTTGTTAGTTGGCACCCTTGGTCGGCGTTTGACATCTCACTCTCTGAGAGGGAGTTTCGAATTCGAAACGATCATCGTCGTGGCTCGTTAACGCGCAGAATGCCGGCGGGGACGCGTGAGTCCCCTCGCCCCATGGTCATTGCCGCAGCGCTCATCCCAAGCAAGGCCGACACCCCATCTACCTCCTCTTTCCCTTCTTTCCCTTCCACGTCGCCCCAAGGTCGCCGCGGGGTTGTGTCTCCGTCAATCTCTTCTCTCTCTTTCTTTTGCTCAGTCGGTCATGTCGCGGCTCGCCCTTTAGAGGCGGCGTTCGCCTTTCTTCCTCCCGTCTTCTCCCTCTCTTTGCTCGAGTTTGATTGAAGTTTCAAGAGTTCCATTAGTCTGAGGTAGTGACTCATTCGACTAGTTCTTCCATTCGCATTGACTCCTACACTCAAACCTGCACCCTGCCCTCTAGAAGTCGAGTGGAGGGTGTTGAAGGGAGTGAAGTTGACCTGCCTCTCTTCTCTCCTCTCCCACTTCAGACATCTCAAAACTGGCGCTAATTCCCGCGTTGGTCAGGAATGACGAAATTGGCTTGTGGCTGTCGTCGCGACATAGGTCTTCGCGGAATCCACGGATCCTCAATTTTACGCGTCTCTGGTCCTCTTTCCTCTTTGAGACGCGCGATCTTGTCTTCTTCGTGTCATTTCGGGAATGGGCCTTGATGGAAAAAGGGAAGAGGTTTGAAAAAGGAAAGAGTGCTGAAAGCAAGGTCTTTCTCACTATAAACCCTGAAAAGCGTGGAAACGTTGACTATGCGGGGCGGCTTTTGTCGATGCTTTCGAGCGCATTGATTTGGTTCGGGGAGCAAGGTCCTTGCTGAAGCGAAGAAAGGCGATGAAGGAGACGCTATGGCCTCCCTCGTCGTCGTCGCACAGCTGAGAACGTGTTCCGTTCACAGTGCCGGTCGTCGTCTCCCCCAAGCGCGCCACGGGGGATCGGGCACTTGCAGCGATGGGAGTGCCAGCCCTCTTGAGCCCCGCTGACTCTCTTGTTCTCTCTTCTTCTTCTCTTCCGATGACATTGTCACCCCCTCTTCTTATAAGTGCCAAAGTTTCCGCTGGTTTTATACAGGAAGCTATGAGATTTCTGGTCTGGCTTGTTTCGTGAGTGCTTCCGAGGACTATGGATGAGTTTCGTGAGATCAAATTCAAGTGGGGCTCGGTGACTTGAAGATCCTCTGGGTCGGCGGGACCTAAATGTCGTTCTTTTCGTAGCATCAGTTGCGGACGGCCGTCGTCGACAACGTGAAAATCCTTCGGGCGCTGGTTTTTGGTGGCCTTTTTTCTTCTCCAGCCCGCATTGAGCGAGATCTCTTTTTCACGAAAAACCGCACCACGCGCATTTTCCTCGCCGCTAACCCGACTCGTCGCGCGATCGCTTCAACATGCATCGCGTGGGAGGGGAAGAGGGGGCTCTTTGTCGATGTGTTGCTGCGACCCGACGTCATCCCGTAAGTGGCGCCTCGTGTTTCTCAAATGGCTCTTCTCTTTCTCATCGAGAAATCCCTTTTGATGCCCATAATTTGAGTTGAGAACCCCCGTCTCTTGTCTTGTTTGGGAGTGGTTGGGAAGAGGCGAGAAAGGCGCGTTGATTGATGCGATGAAATGGGTGTTCGTCTCTTTCTCGAACCATGGCTGGTCAGAAAGGGGGCCAGTTTCATTTTTGGAGCCTTGAAGACTGAAGAAGAAGACGATTGAGGCCAGACGCGACTCCGTGGTTGTCACTGGGAATCGAGGCGGGGTTTTGTTTTGAGAATCTTCTCGCGTCAGCTTCTGAGTATGTTTCATGGAGGATGCGTCAGTTTGAACGTGTCTGGCATTTCAATACGGCTCTGAGCGTATCATTCTCATTTATTGGTTCTTGGTCTAATTGTAAGATCAGCTTCATATGGTTTCGAATATCTTGTGGGGGAGATTGAGAACAATCTGGTGTAGATGTGAGATTGACCTCGGCAGTCTTGGCTTTCCTGTTCCGGCCTCCTCCCGTTCTCCCTGGTGCTAATTAGAACGCTCTTGAGCCGATAATTACCAGGCGCTGCGAATTGCTTTATTACAGACTCAAGTGCGAATTCTGGCACTCTAGCGGGAATATCGCGAATCTTGTTGAAGTTCTTGCCTATAAGGAACCTCATTCGTTGTTTCTCGTAAGCTTGCACTTTGAACGGGTCTTCAGGGAGTGGTTCTCAAAGACGAGTTGAGTGGACGATGGTCGGGTAGGGAGGGAGGGAGGGGAAGTAGAATTGAGTGGAGGGAGGAGAAGGGTTTGCATTTGAGATCACCCGCTAAGATGTAGGGAGTGACAATCGGAAGTGGAAGGCTAGGTGAGGTAGTCGGTTGTCCAGCCGTTGGTCCCTCGACTTGAAGTGTTTAGGATGGAGAAAAGGAGATATTCTAGAAGGCCGTCGGGGAATGTGTGATTGTGCGGTTTGATAAGGGATCCCTCGGTTGAAAGCTTTGAGCGTTCCTTTGGTTGTCTTGAGTTTTCGTAAACTTGACTATTTGAATGAGTTTCGCTGGCATTGATTAGAGATATCTGTCTTCGTGCATTTGTTACGTGCGTGTTCCGGATGAAATTCAAGATCTTATTGTGAACGTTTCAGTCGATCGTTGTTCGTCAAGAGAAAGCGAAGAGAGAAGATGCTTCGTCTCACGGTTCTCGCTCTGGTGGCCGTCGTCTTCGTCTCGCAGCTGCCCGTGGCCAATGCTGACATCATCGAGGACGTCAAGGAGCTCGATCCCTTCAAGCTCAAGTGAGTTTCAGTCTTTTGCGTTTTGAAATGAAAAGTCGAAATGATTAGTCACCGTGTGCTGGGTTGTGATGTAAACTTTTCAATAGCGTCTGTTTCACCACGTAAACAAAAGTTTTCACAGTTTCCACCTTTATTATTGCGCTAGCATCGACGGTTCTAAAAACTTCCTTTGTAGGACGAGCTCGCTGGCGTGCCCGATCCCGGTCGTCGGTCAGAAGTGCCCCGAAGAGAACCCGCTCTTCTACTTCAAGTGCTGTGGCGAACTCAACTCCAACTGCTGCTTCCGACTTCAGGTTGGCTTTCTCTTCCTCATCTTCTTTTCTTTATCAAACGCGATCATGGTGTGATGTGTTCAGGACTGGGTCATCGTCGTCTTGGTGATCATGGCGATCTGCATCGTCCTCAGCATCATCGTCAACTTCGTCCGCTGTCTCTTCTGCTACTAGACGCCCACGGCGTCGGCTCTCAACAAGCGAAGACACAACATCCACTTTCATCAAGTTTTCTTCTCAACACGACTTCTTCTCAGTTCCCTGAAAGGTTCCAAACTTTGTATTTTCTCCCTCTGTTCCCCTCTTGAAAGTGGCCTTATGTAACTTGAAACTTTGGTTTCTTCTTCCCTTTTCACTCTTTCCACAAGCAACCGAACAAAATTTGCCGTTGCAAATACGGGCCTCCTTTGTCTCTCGCTCCTCTTCTTTGTGAAAACTTGTTTGTTCTAATCCCTCTAGGACTTCCTTGGTCTTTTATGTGCTCCGAAGATCTATCTGGTTTTTCCGCTCTTCCTCCTCTCTTTTGAAGGCGTTTTCAATTCATATCTCTTCGCACAATTTCTTCTTCGTGTAGCATATGAAGGTTACCGTAACCTCTGACAATTGTGAGATGAGCATTCCGTGTAGATTGAACAAGCTTATAGCCAATTTGATACTTTTTAATCTTCACATTGCCTTTCCAAACCTCAGTTTTGAGCTCTCTTTCCCTCGAGATGAAGAAGAACTAGCATCTATTGCCTCTCTTGATTGAAAGCATTCTTTGTTCTCAAGCTGATTGTGAGATTCCTTCCACATCTCTTCGAGTTTGACTGTGAGAATTAAAATGTATGAGAATCTTCGAATTATAGACAGTCGATGTGTTTATTTACACAGCGAAAAACGAATGATAACAACGATAGGATCGAGAGGAAGGAAGAGGAGGAGGAAACAGTTTTTATGTGGTGATTCTTAGCCTTTTGTGAAGGTTTTTCGGGGTCATAGAACAAAATGAAACTCGGGAAAACTATGCAAGCCATCCAGGAATAAATAGAAGCATGAATCTGCTCGTGAATTGTGGAAAAGAACAATCGCTTCCAGCTCAGGATCCCAATGGAAAACAAGAAAAGAAGCGGCCTCTAAAATAGGCTTCTAAAAGAGTTTCTTGAAGAAGAAGTGAAACAACCCGATAAAGGTTGGAATAAAAGGGGTAGAACGTGTAGAAAGGGAAGGCATTCGTGGAGAGAAGGGATTTTCTTGACTTTGAGAGTGGACAAAGAGGAAGGACAGAATAGGTTTCAGGAGAAGGGGAAGAGGAAGAGGAGGAAAGAATTCTCGGTAGAGATTATGAACAAATCATCTCGGGAAACTCCAACGAGGAGTTTTGGGTTCGAGAAGAAGAATAGAAGAAAAGGCGACTTTCTGTTCCAGAAAGGGGTTCTTTTGTATTTTGCACGCTATGCCCAGCCCCGTTGAACCACTACCGCAAGAAGGAAATCCCAGAAATAAAAAGAAGCAAAAATGTTGAAGATTCTTTTTCTTTCAAAGAAAGAAGAAACTTATATGATAAGAACAAAGGAGGAGAGAGATTGAAGAAGCACTAAAACACTACGAAAATATCACAGGTCACTTTTCTTCAAGAGTTGTCTTCTGTTTCGACGATTGATCAACTTGTGTGATTACTTCAAGGGAGGTTACCGATAAAAAGAGAAGGATAATAAAATATGAAAACCAGTTTCTAATGCTTACAAACGAGAAGTAATGTGTACTTCAACAAAGCAACGGAGGTGGAAACTTTAGCAAAAGGGAAAAACACGTGAAGAGGATTCACCGTAAACTACCAAAGGAGGAGAAGAGGAAGAAGTATGGAATGCCGGAGAGGGACGTCCCAGCATGAAAATCGCAGTCGACCCAAGTTCGAGGGTTACGGTATCGGGCCACTCTCGGATTTCTCTAGGGGACGGCGGTGCTTCAAAGCGGTTCGGTCTTGAAGCGTTTCGCCGGTGGCGGCTGCGTCGACGGCGGCTGCTGGGCGTAGACCTGAAGAGGTGACTTTAGGGAAAGTTTACGAATGATTTTGTTTGGAGGTGTTTCACGGTTTAAACTATTGAATGACGGTCTTTTGGTGCCAATAGGCAGTCTTCCACGATCTGACATATTGAAGGGATGCTTTTGCCCTTTGAGATGTTTCATGGCCAAGACTATTGAAAGACGGATTTTTAGTGCCAATGGGCGATCGTTTCATAACCAACCTTGTTCGTATAATTGTTGCTATTGCCCGTTTGAACAAGTCGAGCAGGAACATAGTGAATGACGTTCTTCGGATTGGGCGGCGGAGGAAGATCGACGTCTCCGGCATACTGATAGCCCTTCGGTGGCGGCTCCTTGAAACGTCCTGAATAATCTCGTTTAAAGCTACCGTAACCCTTCTTACCATTCACAGGCTTTTGGTTGTTCGACACAGGTTTCTTCTTCGGCTCGTTGTCACGGTAAAAGTTCTTTGGAGGCTCTGAAATTCAAGTCAGTTGAAACTCAGACAAGGCGGGTTTCACCTTGAGGAACGGCCGCCTCCTCGATCTTCTCCACCTTGGCCACCTCGTCTGCACAGTATTCATCCGCTGTTGGCGGATTCTGGACGAAGTCCATGAGTGTACGTGAGCGACCTAGAAACATATCTTCAACGGGTTCGTCTTCTCGCTTACCGTGTACGGGCGCTTGTCCGACCTCTCGACGATTGAGGCGGTGCTGGGCGCGCTGAATGGCCAGCGTCTGCTCCTCGGACTCAATCGCGCGGATCTTGAAACGAAATTCGCCATGAAGATATAGGATTACGGTACCTTTCCGAAGGGCGAGAGATTTGGTGCCACGAGAAGGCACATGGAGAGAACGAGAACAGCGAGGCAGGTGCCGGCCTGGACACCGCGACGACTGCCTTGGCCGAGGGAGGTCTGGAGCTTGCGGAGCTGCGCCACAATCGACTCGTTCTCGCGTGAGAGCTCTTCGATCTGCAAATGTATACCGTCGGCTAACTTTATTGCTCGACGATTGATTCTTTTCTAACAGTGAAGTCTTGGAACTCATTCGATTTCAAGTCTCAGAGTCTTTTCAAAAGATGACGATTACCCGCATCATTCTCTACTGGATGGAATTGAACAGTTAGTGCGATGATGAAACGCACTATAAATTTCCCACCAGAACGATGCTTACAACGAAATGTGTAACTTTCCGTTTTTCTTTTGAGTTATCCGATTCTACCAAAACTCAGGGGCTAACTTGGCAACGTCACACTCGACGCATTACAAGCTGCTGCATCTGTTCGCAAATCGAAGGATTGAGAAACTCACGCGCATCTTGAGTTCATGATTCTCCTGCGAGCAGTCGGCCACACGATCTTCGAGTTGTTCGATGTAGTCCTGCAAGAAGGTGGCTATGAATGTGGAAGTGTTTTGTTTCTTTAGACTTAGACTCTTTTGACTCGATATGTTTTCCCACTTGAATATGCTTGGTCCCTGGAAGTGTTTCATGCTTCTCGATGGAAGGGCTCTCTTCAACCTTTTTTTCACCAACCAAGCTGTCACTCGTCAAGTCTGTTTTTCATGCTCTCTCCAGTCTCGCTCCGTCGACCCCGGACGGCTTCCTTGATAGAGACCTTATCGGGAAGACTCGCGACCTCTGGATGGATGGGAGACATAACAAAGGACAGGAAGAAGAATCTTCAGAGCGAGGAAGAGTATATGTTTCAAGGCGATCGTATTCAAAGTCCAGGATTTCTTGGACAATCCATGGACAATGAATTCGTGGGCAATCCATTTACAGAACTTTGAACTTCGAAAGACGTTCCTGTTTCGTTCGGATTCAATCGATTTCTATGCCTGCCCTCTTGTTGCTACTCCTCTACCCTCTCTCCCCCAAAGAGTACAGAAGACGAACAGAAGGCCGAGACTTGTAGTTCTCGGGCCGGTCTCGTGTGGGTTTCGACGTGGGACCCCTCCTTGAGATAAAGAGATGACGCCTGTGTCCCGTCCTCTTCTTATCTCGCCGGCCCGCACCCACTCCTTCTCTGGAGAGCCTCGGGGTGGAGGAGACGAGAGAGAAGAGAGAAGAACGCAGTAGTAAAAAAGGAGCAGAATTTATGTGAGTTTCGGGCTGTCAGTGAAGGAGAACATAATAAGTGAAGGTAGTGAAATCTTGGGAGTTTTTCGGAAAACACTTCAATTGATTTTGACTGAAGATTCAAACAAGTGAATGTTGTCGACGGGAGTTTCACGGATTTGGGAAAAGTTCGAACGAAAGAACTGAAGCAATTTCGCAGTTGTCGTTGAGGACTTCAAATTGAGCCTAGCGAGATGATTGGGTTTCAGCGAATGTTCGAATGGTTGGAGAGTCAAACGGCATCAATAAAGTGGTGAGGCGGGGGAAAAGACTGAATAAAATCACTCTACTCTTATTCTCATTCAACTTCAAGTTGCCAAGAATGTTTCACGATCTAAAGTTCTTGAGCACCGAGGAAAGCCGATGCTAGCACAACGATGGAGAATATATGAAAAGAAGATTACTGTCACCATTGCGATCTTCGCTTCGACGATCATTCCTCCCTCTCCACAAAGAAATTTTCAATAGGCTTTTCCTTGATGATATTTTCTAGGTAAACCCCAAACACTTGGTCGGCACACTCGTTGTGGCGGCGCCGTCGTCGTCGTCTTTCGCCGCCTCAACAACAAATATTGCGAGCCTGGTACGGCGGCCGTGGCTGTACGGCCTTGGTCAGTTTGTCCCACACCTCTCTACCTCGACAATTCCCAAAACGCGCCTCTTTGAAACCGATTTGCAACTGGTTCTCCCTCTTGACAAATAAAAGGACAAGGAAGGTTGAGAGACCTTACCTGCTTGCGTTTGCGGCTGGTCTGTGCTGAGCGTTTGTTGCGGATCTTGCGGCGGATACGCTTCAAGTCGCGCTCCTCAGCCTTGGTGAGGGGGTAGTGATCGGGCAGCTGGATGCCTTCCTGAAGACTTCTTTTCAGCAATTCGAGAACAAGACCAACCTTCTTGCAGAGGCGCTTCTCCTCATCGGTGAGAGTAAGTGGAGGATACTTGCGGGTGCGCTCGCCACCTGAAAGATTTGAGATGAGTCTTGGATGGCCTACCAGTGAGCTTAGTGCTGGGGCCACTGAGCTTGATCGAGGAGGGAGCGAGGAGGCTGGAGGAAGCAGCCGGGGTGCTGCCAGCGATCGTGCCACCCGAAGCGCGGAGTGCGGGCTCTGAAAATGGTCGAATTAAATCGGTTGCAGAGTTTGAGCAAGAAATGGAAGAGATTGTAATGGCAATGAATTGTGGTCATCTGGTCGAGATTTTGGAAATATTTCAACATGGAAGTTTAAGAGAGAAGACTGTGAGACAAGCACTAGTCTGCTGTTCTTGCTTTCTTTCCAGTGCAACTTTCGGATGAATAAGTTTCGAAGTCATTCTGTAAAGCCACGTTGTCGATGCTTGGTAGTTTTAGCGCTCTCGAAGGTCTAACTTGTGGACTAAACAAGACGCAATTCAGGCCCGTTTCAGGTGGCAGAGATGTTTTCGTAAGTTTTCCCTTGTTGCTGACTCCACGTTCGATGCCTTGCAAGATGTCTCTCTCCCCATTCTCAGCTTGCTCATCGTCATTCTTCTCCTGCCTCGTGTATGTTTCTGTTTCCTCCTCTCCAACATTTTGTTTGCTCACACCGCTTCATCTTGTTCCCCGCTTCCCAAACAGCTGAATCCATCTCTTCCCAATTCAAACCCCGCTTGAATCAATAAAGATCTAAATCGGCGAGAAACCTGGTCGGGGGTCTGATCGGATCGATTGAAGGGTCGCCTCGTTGACCCTTCCCTTCCCCCCGTCAGAGCCCCGGCGCTATTTGTCGGTCAAACCTCGACGTCCCCTTTTGAAGCGAGAGAAAGAGACGTCTCCCTCTCCTCGACACTGTCAGTGAAGAAGTGGAGAGAAAAGAAGAATTTTCGAGCACGAGTGGGCCGCGAGGCCTTCAATTCTCGCATGTTTTTCCTCTTTTGAGCGACGACTTTTTGTGTGGTGTTCGAGCCTTTCAAAGGGGAGAAGAGAGACCTCTGCAGCTGCACAGAACACTGAAGAAGAAGACTCGACTCAATCGATAGAAAGCCCTTCAAAGCCTTGCTCGAAATGCCTCAAGAGAGTGACCTCTCATAGTGTAAAGCCACTGGCGTCTAGCCCGATGAGTCACACAAGAGGATCTAGGCGCATGTAGGTTTCAGGTCGTTGGCGAGGACAATAAAGAGCTGGACTCTCTCCGATCCACGAAGTGGGGCACTTTTTCTGCCGTCGGCGGTGTTGATGTTCAGCACAGCCTGCCTTTTTATGAAAGACCCCCATTGAAACTTATGCGCGCCGGGTTCTCCGGAGAGGTCGAGGGACCCGGAAAACGCTGACTCGAGCGATGTTGACAGAAAAATATCACGAGGGTGAAGAGAGTTTGGCCGAGGCAAAGGAGCGAATGGCAATGATGGCCGATGACGCTCGAGTTGGTCCCCAAATGCGCCTTTTGCCTTCGTGCGTCTTCTCTCCCTTTTACCGAATTTCGTTCTTCATCATCTTCTTCCCACCCTGCCTTGAAACAATTTCTCATTCTTCGCTCTTCTCCCGACACTCCCTCGAGGGGTCCTAGAGCGAAAAACTCAAAAGACAGTATCGGGAAGAGGAAGAAGAATTGTCAGTGAAACGCCCTGGACATTCACTCCACCTTCAAGGCATGGCTCGCGCATTCGAAACCCGTTTTTGAAGGGGGTGAAACATAGCAGCGACGGGGCCCTCCCTGGTCAGGCCGAGGGAGCCGAACGTCGTCATTATCTCATCTCGAATTGGTTTCACCCACGGCTCCTTCCAGAACCCGCGGCCATCCTCGAGGCGAGGGGGCCTTTCTGGTCCCGGATTGAATCTCGAAGAAGGATGAGTGAGAGCTCTCATAATTTCTTCTTCAGTGCATCCTCCCTCTCACGCGGCGGTTGACCTCTTTAGAACCGTCCCGCGTGCCCAAAAACGCCAAAGGCGAAGAGAACGCGAATGAATCGACCGTCTCCCCTCTCCCCTTTGAACTTTTTGAAGGTCAAGCACCACAATTTGTCGGACGTGCGTAGGTCAAATGACCTTCCCACTCGAGTGATCTGCACGTTAAAATTTTTGGTGAGCCTCATCGACAAAGAGAGGAAGGTCCCGTTTGGTTTTCCGAAATGTGGCTACCCCTTCTCTCGCCTCCTCTCGCCTCCGCCGGCAGCCTATGCTGACGTGGCCTACGCGGCGAAGAGACGACGGGGGAGGGTGCTTGTGTGTGTGGGAGCGGAGAGAGAATCGAATAGAGGCAGCCCCTGCGACGTCGCGTGCAAAAACGCCCCCGCCCGCCGCCGCCGTCAGAAACCCGGCTATTCTACGTTTCACGACGAAGTATTATTGGAGGAGGAGGACATTGTGGAAGTGCCGGATTCACTCTGGTCTCCCCTTGACGCAATCGAGTGGACGAACGAAACAAGCACAAAGCCGGTTGAATTAGGTTTCAGCCCATGGACCAAAGGAGCCATCGTAAACGAAGCGAATCTTCAAGACTTTTTTCGATGCATTCTAGCGAAAAAGGCCCAAGATCGGTCTTTGAGAGCCGACGAAACGCAAACGGGCCGGGTTCCCAAAGTCTCTCGCTGTTCCTTCTGCAGGCGACGAAGCGAGAGCAAGATTGACAGGCCGAGGGACGTCAAGCCAGTGCTGATAAGGCTCAAAGAGAGCGAGAGCAAAAGAAGGACAAAGCTGAATGAAAGGAGCTCGACCACCCGGACATTATAGGTTTCAGCCTCCCCGAGACTAATGCAATTTGAGGAGGACCCAAACGAGGACGAGATTGTTTTGTTTACACGGAAGACAAGGGGATGAGTGAGTGGCGTTGGAGGGAGCGAGGGAGAAGGAGAGGAGGATGAGGTCAGTTTACCAGAGAGCCTTTCCCCAGACAGAGAGCAGCTACGGGTCAGTTGAGATCAGCTGCAGATCAAATCTCAACAAAAACAGAAAAACTTACTGAAGCGGATGACAGTGCGAGGGCCGCCAGAGTTGCGTGACGGAGCGACGAGGCTTGGACGTTTCGGTGCAACGGGCGGTAACTGGTAGGGCCGAGGTGGTTGACGCTGAACTGGCTGGGAGCGCTGCTGAAAGAGAAAACCGGAAAATCTCCGTTTCAAAACTGGTAACGCTACCTTCAACTCGTAGGTCGTCTGATGGGGGACCTCGAAGATCTCCTGTGTGGCCGTGTCCAAAACATCAACGGGAGACGTGGAGGGACTGAGGTAGCCGTGATCTAAAGCCGAATTTGAAACTCAATCCAGCCGGGGATTTTCTTCATACCGCCAGAGAAGGAGGATCCAGAAGCAGAGCCGACGGAGCCGCCGGGGCTGAGGGCCGCATAAGCGTGATCCGTCTCCGGCTCCATATCCTGTGGAGGGGAGAGGAAGCGAGGTCAAGGTTGTTGTGATCTACACTCACCTCCATTTGATCTAGCAACTTATTGCAGAACTGATCCTCGACCGTGTTGTCGAGGTAGTCGCCAAGTGGAGCGTCCAAATCGTTGAAGAACGCACTGCCCAACTCGGCGTCAAGTAAGCCTGAAAATGCACAAAAATCAATGTTGCATCATTACGAATTGTGTGATCTACGTCATCATTTCTGATCTACGTAGATCAAAAGCAGGAATTTGTTGACCTACCTAATGTGGGGTCATCAGGCCGTAGCAGGAAGTCCATCTCGACGTTCACACCGTCTAGATCCATGAAGTCCATGGCGCTCGTTCTTGGAGCGGGATGTGGCGGGTGAATTAAATTCACAAAGAGGTCCCGACGCGCAAACCCTAAAATCGTCGCGTTTTGCTTTTTGTGATCTCAAATTACGTCTGTAGATCAAGTTACGGTACAGCACGCCACAACACAACTGTACAACGCGAGTTTTTCGAGTCCAATGCGCGTGCGTGAATCGCCGTGTTTACGGCCAAAATGGGTGGACGTGTGGCAATGGGAGAGAAAATAAGCGCACGACTTCGAATGCGAAATGAGCGACCGACTCGGTTGGTCGGAAATACTTCTAGCTGTCTTTCGGCGAAGAAGAAAAAGGAGGGAGAAGGAAGAAAATGCCGGACGTGCCAGGCATGACGTCATCTTTCGAGGAACATCTGCGCCCCGGTGGCGTCCCCTCTCACCAAGAGATGTGCAAAGAGGAGCGAGATCAATACATTTTGAGCACAGGTCAAACGTTTCGACGAGGGTCAAATCGTGTCGGGGGGAGATGAGGAGGCGAGAGGCGCGCGGTGAGCAATCGGCGGCGCGCGCCGCCGGCTTGACCTCGCCTGTAAAGAGAAGGAGGCGAGAGAGACTTGTGACGGCCCCTCTTCTCAGGGCCCACAGAGCAAGGGAGGGGGAAGGGGACCCACCCCTCTCGCGAACTCCCCCTTCTCTCGCAAATCGGGGCGGAGCCTCCGATCGGCCAGCGTCGCGTTCGCCGAACGTCGCACGCGATCGCCGCGCGCGACAGCGACTTCCAACTCAGCGAGATACGGTAGTAGAAGAATTGGATTTAAATGCGCGCGTAAACTGGCGCCCGCAGGCAGCGCTGGCGCGAAGCCAAAAATTTCGAGCAGCGTGAAGTTGAAGTTTTCTTCGAATTTGTGAAAGGTCGAGATTTCTTTTCGAGCGCGCAGCCCCGCGTTATTGAACAGTTTTTTCTCTCTATTCAATTGCTTGCCGACCGAAACACATCGAAAAAGCTTTGAGCGAAGAAGCGCGCGATTTCTTTCACTAAGGCTCTTCTATTTGTTTTGATGTTTACATCAAATGTGTTTTTCGTGGAACGAACAAAGCGAGGGAGCCCCGAGGGGATGACTAACCGTTGACGAGTTGCCGTTGTCCGCCTCGTGTTTGATTGATTTGTTGTGATCTTCTTCCTGAAATCGTGATAAGTTTCGATCTTCATTCAACTTCTATCGCGAGACTGTGGCGCGATTTTTTTTGGCCCTACGCCTTATTTTATTGCAATACTTGTTTCCAGATCGCGGACAAAAGGTAGAAGGCAAGAGAGACGCGAAGAAGCGGCGAGGATCTCGCGAAGACTCGACGATGTCCGAGAACCCGTACGCGCCGCTGACGCCGGCGGTCGTGCGCACGCTCACGGACAAGCTCTACGAGAAGCGCAAGGCGGCCGCTCTTGACATCGAAAAGTCAGTCACTTTCTCTTTTCTTTTTGTGGATGAGCCAATTTCATAAGCTTTCACAAAGCAGTCCAAAACTCGTTGCAAGTGCTCGATTGCGAAATAGTGATCACTACAAAGTAATTGCAAGAACTAGAAGACTGATGGTCGTCTTCAGCCGGGCCCCGCTTTCGTAAGGTGCATTTGAGGTCGAAACTTAGGGGGCGGCGCTTGTCCTCCCGAGTGGACAACGCTTTTCTTCCACGTGGAGGTTTTCGTGTGGGCACTCCCTCGCCATTCGCGCGCGGCCCCGTCATATCTCTGCTGCCTCGCTCGTCTCTCTGCAAGCACTCGGGGTATCTCTCGCTCCCTCTTAGCAACCCGTCTTTTGGTGTCCCATGATGCCGCTTGTGCTGAATCACCAAGGCGGTTTATGGGTAGAAAGTGGGAAGTTTCGCAAGACTTCACAATCAGCTGACGGGTGGGAAAGGCCAAGTTGGGTAATCTTGAACACCATGATCTCACCGGCTAAATGTTCACTTCACACGAAGAACCTGAAGGGAAATCTCTGAAACATACTCCACATGTTTCGGTTTGATTCTTTTTGTTACTTTTGAGGAAAGCGCGAAAATTCGTCAGCACACCGACCATTAGTCAATTCATGTTGTGACACTTTCATGAAAAGTCGGAAACACAATCAAACACAAGTGCTTCAGGCAAGTCCGTGACCTGCACACGTCGAATCAGTTGTCGCAGTTGGCGAAGCTTCTCTGCGTGCTTCGCGACTTGACCCTCACGCCGAATGGACACACGCGCAAGGGTGGCCTCATCGGACTCGCGGCTGCCGCCATCGCTCTTGGCAAGGTGAGTTTTTTTGTTGAGTTTCATAGCTTCCTTTTCATTTCAATTCTTTTATCGTCAACAATACTACCTCGTTACCAGCTTTCTCAATCCAAATTTTCAGTTGCAAAGTGCCGCTCCATACACGTCGCAGCTCATCACGCCCGTGCTCACTTGCTTCTCGGATCCTGATCTGCGAGTTCGATACTATGCCTGCGAGGTTGGTTCTCAGTTCTTTTTTCTCAAGCTCATATTTCAGTCTCTCTACAACATCGTCAAGATCTGCAAGCTGTCAGC
Organism: Poikilolaimus oxycercus; assembly: GCA_034700245.1. NCBI lineage: Eukaryota > Metazoa > Nematoda > Chromadorea > Rhabditida > Rhabditidae > Poikilolaimus > Poikilolaimus oxycercus. Next base: position 16,836 of record JAQIXL010001199.1, read on the forward strand.
GCTTGAGCACTTCGATGATCTCTTCGACACGCTTTGGAAGGCGAGTATTTTCATGCCTCCTCAATTGCCTTCCCATTCAGTTGTCTGCTGATTCGGATCAGAATGTTCGAAGCGGCGCCGAGCTTCTCGACCGTCTTCTCATGGACATTGTCGGATCGAAAGAAGACTTTGACGTGGCGCATCTCATGGTCCTCGTCCGTGATCGGATCTACGTGCAGACAAGCTCCAATCGACGCTTCATCGTCTCGTGGGTTCGTGGTCTTCGGTTGTGTTTCTGGTGAACTGTATATTGGTTGCCTGAGAAAATTTGACAATGGGGACGAAGCCATCAGCTTTTGCTCGTACAGAATTTCGCCTTTGTTTCACGGCAGAGTTTTAATACAGAGACGACAGGTGCATTCAGTGTGTCATCTGTGCTGTCGAAAAAGTGCAATCTCATCCAAAGCACCTGTTTTCAGCTCAATACGATGCTCACGGCGCCCGCCTTCAGCATTCTTCCGTACCTGTCTGAGGTTTGTGTTCCCTTTTTGTCCTTTCAAAAGATGATTGTATAGGTGATTGACGGCTTGTTCCGAATGCTGGGCGATCCACAAAGCGGAGTGCGCGATGCGACGGAGACGGTGCTGGCGCAGTTCTTGCAAGGCGTTCAGAAGGATCCGGACACGATTCAAGAGGTTGAGGCTTTTGACGTCGTGGACTGCTTCAGGCCGATATGTCGACCTTGATCAACGTTCTCATCGTGCATTCTCACGAACAAGAACCGCCGTTGGCGCGCAAACTCGCCTTGCTTTGGTTGAAGGAGTGAGTTTCAGAATGTTATTTGACTGTTTCTTTGTCGAGTTTTTGCGATTTTTCTTCAATTTGGTCCGTCAAAATTATTTTAGTTTCACTACTAAAATATTTGGTGTCTTCTCAATGAATTACCAATAGTAGCCCGTTACGGATCGAATATAAACTTGCAGGTTCGTCACTCTCTATGGAACTCGGCTTCTGCCACATCTCAGCGCCTTCCTCACGGCTGTGCTACCCGCTCTTGACAACGATCAATTGGCTGGTTCGTCTTATTCTTCGTCTTCTTTGTTCAACCTCTCTTTTCAGCAGCGACAGTAAATGCTCTCTTGTTGAGCTTGATCGAAGAGAAGAACACGGACGGCATCGAGTTGGACTCGGTGATCGAGGTCTTGTTGAAGCACGTCAAGCACGAGAGGACGGCAACCAGAACGGCCGTTCTTCATTGGATTCGACATCTTCACACGAAGATGCCGGAGAAGGTTTGAAATCTCGTCTTCTTGACTTCTTCAGATCTTCCCGCACATGTCACACATCTTCCCAATTCTTCTTTCACTTCTGTCGGATACTTGTGACGACGTCCTTCTACTCGATCTTCATCTTCTTTCGGATATTTGCCAGCAAAAGGTTGGTCTTGGAAGTTCTTCAAGTTCGTTTAGGAAGGCGCTGATCTCGATATTGAGACCTTGAGTACTGAGGCGAAGAAGCAACTTGTTGGTCGGATCTCGCCCTATCTCATCAAGTTTTGTGTCTCCATGTTGGAGATGTTCCGAGCGGACGCGTCGTTGTTGACCGAGAGAGGAGTGTTGATTGTTAGGTAAAGTGACGATAGCGCCGAGGAATTGAAGAATGTTCAGGCAACTTTGTCTTCTACTCTCGCCGCTACATATCTATCGAGCCCTCTCGGTGTTGCTCTTGGAGGATGCAGATGGAGACTTTGTGACCAGAATGGTCGCTATGCTTCACGGGATCCTCTTGACGGCCACGGAACTCTTTCTTCTGAGAGATCAGTTGAGACGATTGGAGGATAAGGTTAGGAGATGATTCTTTTGTCAAGCGAGGAATTTAGGAGTCGCTGGAGCAGTTTGAGTGCCTCTATAGGAGTTGGGCACATCAGCCAGTGGCCCTCATCGGTCTCTGTCTGCTTTCGCAGAACTACGCTCATGCCACAGAGGTTGGAATCTTTTCAGTTTCAAGAAGATTGAGAAGTTTTAGGTGGCGCTGCAATTGGCGAATGTGGATGTGACAGTGGATGTTCTGGTCGAAGTCGACAAGCTCGTCTGTCTCATCGAGTCGCCGATTCTGTCGTGTGAGTATTACAAGTTGGTGGAATCCCTGCATGGACCAGTGACTAGTGGGAAATATGCGTCTTATTCATTTTGATCTTAGGGTGAAACTTGCATGACAATTTCGAACTAGTTGAAAAGGAGGAAACGAGGAAACACATGGAAGTCGAGTAGAACTCTCCATCTTGAAACGAATTTTTTTTTTCCATTCTCACGAATGGCCTACCAATAATCCATTCTTCTTTTTTTCGACTTCACATCTTCTGAATGAAACTGACAACATTGAAATACGTCTTCAGATGTTCGAATGGATATGTTGGATGCGCGTCACCAGCACAGTCTGTGCACGACTCTCTCGGCCCTCTTGATGCTTCTTCCACAGTCGGACGCCTTCAACACTCTTCACAAGCGTCTTCAGGCCGTTCCTGCTCTGACCACGATTGGGTAGGCTTTATGTTTCACTACTGGAATTTGATTGAATCGGAAGAGTACAAGTCATTACTTGCAGGAAGGACGGTCCGTCGGTGAAGTCCAAGGTGAACTTCGGTCCGCTCTTTGAACACTTCAAGCGAGTGACGAAGGAGAAGCAGGACACGGTGCGGAAGAGACATCGTGAACTTCTTCTGTCTTCCTCCCAGCCTATTTCATAGTTCTTTGAAGAATTTTCACAGGTCTTTGTTCACTTTTCAGTTCGTTAACTTATTGCCTTATTCTCAATCGAAAATTCAGGCTAGTTTGAGATGTTTGTAAAGGGAGAGCTTTATCTTTCAAAGTTCCAACGTTTTGTGAAGATTTTATTGTGATATTTATAAATGATTCTTACGGGGGAGTTTTGTGAGTTTCTTCCTCTCATGCCTTGATGTGAAGCACGTGTATATGAGTTCATGATTGTTTCAAGCAGGGCTGTTAAGCAAACCTTGGTTGGGCCCGCAAACGACGACGAAAGGTCGAAAGTTCGACTCCCTCTGGGTTGCA
>JAQIXL010001200.1:0-19876 GCA_034700245.1 Poikilolaimus oxycercus
GTAATAAACTAGAGCCGTTACTGAGTCTATGACTTCAAACCGGAGCAAAATCGATTAGATCTTGGAAGAGCTGTGACGATTTCGAAGCCTCTCAGACTGAGGTGAGAAGCGTGACGTTAGATCAATTCCCGCCAGAGCCGATATTTTTGCCCTTTTTGTTTCTGACTAAATCTTGCACAGTAGTGAAGCAGGACATCGTACAGGTGCAGTGAAGTTGTCAGCAGCCACGTTTCAACACCAAACACATTTCTTTTATGTGAATATAAATATTTCCTACGTCTTTATCACCGCCCCAGATGTTTCGAGGCCTATTTCTCGAAGATGTGATGTAACGAGTTCCGAAACGGCGTCACCACTGTCCTATCCAGTTTTTGATGCTCTTTCAAATGCACGCATCAAAAGTTGAGGTATCCGGATCAAATATTGTCGTAATCGAGCAAAACACGATTTTCTCGCAATTAATGAAAGTGAAAAATGTCCCCTTCGATCGCGAAATTGGGGGAATTGTCAAATTCTGAGTATGCGAAACGATTCTACGCATTTTTCTGCATCTGGTAGGTGTCTTCCGCACAAAGAAATCAAAAGGAATCTGCTTTGAAAAAAATAAAACAAGAAATTAGGTCCAAAAAATACCTAATTTTTCGTTTTGCTCATTCCTCGCACAGAACTGAATATTTTCACGGACTCTCTTTGACAACTTTTTTCAGCGTGAAAAACTGCTTAGGATGAGCGCAAAACCGGACAAGAATTTTTTTGGGTGGCCACCACCCTCTTTACAGGTCTTTGATTCTTACGCAGAATGAGTGTTAATCAGCTCGATTGACTTTAAGACTGACGTCGTGTTGAAGGTGTCACGGAGCCTTGCTAGTCATCGAGAAGTTGGTTTGTCACAATTTTTACTTGCAACTGCTTACAAGTGCCGCCGCACAACGCGGACGTATCAAGTGTTGCGCTTCTCTTCGTGACAATTAACTCAACCGGTCATCTTTTTCTCATGAGCAGCGCAAGAAAAAAAATCGGGTGTGCAAGGAAATGGGGAGCGTTCAAAACGGGTGCGCACGGACGAGCGTTGGAAAGGAGACGAGGCCAACTTCCTGAAACATATCTTAATTTGATTAGGGCCTCGCGGGTGCGAAACGGAAGAGCGGCTGACTTCGAGGCCGAGCCGTCGTTCTGGACGACGTTCCGTACAGAGACATTCGGGTTCTTCTCTTGACGACTAGGTGTCGTAGTGTTTCACCGACTCACATTTAGCGTCATAGTGACACTCATCTCTCCGTGCATAATCACACGTTCTAACATTCAGACTCCAAGACGTGTGCATGTCGCGATACTCACATTTGTTGCAATCATTGTTCGTCCTCGGACTTCTCGCTCTAAATTGTTCACAGCCGCTGCTCTTCCAGGCATGTTTCTACAGATTCGGCTTCAAGATTTATTCAGAACCTAAATGTCAGCCCACAGTCGCGCATCGTAATCGGCCTGCTTCATGGAAACCAACTTCAGGAATCCCCAATGACGGCCGGTAATTAGCCAACATTTGATTGCAAAGTTGAACAGTGCCACCACCATCGCAGTCGCTCACAACTCGCGCCGTTGAAATACCAACGATCTTCAGTCCTCCCCTCAATCTTCCATTCGGTTTCACACCATTGCCTCTTTTCCCTTTTGGAACGCCACATCCTCCTTCGGGTCGTCAACTCCGCGAAGAAGAGAAAACGGCGACAACACCGAGGGCCACAACCACGCCAGCTCGGTTTGCACGGGTTTTGGACGACGATCCTGTCTATGCCAGGGGCAAACACCCGAAAGTCGTCCAACTCGACGCTGAGGGGCATGTGGTGGGCGAACACGACGTTGTGCCTCAGACTTTTGGTCGACATGACGAAGCCGAATTGGTTTAGATTGAAGATCACAGGTTTCAACACTTCTTTCTTTGCAGCTCGAAGATAATTGGCCTGGGAAGGCGGGAACACCCCTGCCGCCGCCGGACTTCAACCCGGCTGTCGTTCGAAACATCGTCGTTGGCAACAAAGAAGTAACGCAAGCGCCGGAACCGGGCTAGTTTCTCGTTCACTCTAACTGTCAAACTTTCAGCTAAAGAAAACAATGATACGGTACAAATCGACTCTGAGGGAATGGATGCGCGCTGTCAAGAAGCCCTTGATGGTATGTAATATTGCTCCTTTTTGTCAACAACTCCTGCGCTAGGAGAGAGGATTTCCTTCGGAAAAGACCTTTGTTGCAACACGGCTTTGTGGTCTGCAACGAAGCAGACGCTTGCTAATCTGGCAGCCACTGGACATTTCTTCTACCGCAGCTTGAGCTCCGTTGCAAAGGTGAATTGTTGTCAAGGGAACGAAGTGAACAATTTAGCTCATTCAACAGCGTGCACAGTATCGCTTCGACCTCAGTTTCGAAGCCGTTGTGTCGAAGGACGACTTCGTGCTCGCCACTTACTACCACGGAAATTACTCTTGCAAGTTCCAACAAGAGGGTGTTCATGTTCTCGTGTACGCCACTCCTGACCAAGGCGTACGTTTCTTGCTCTCGACAAGAAGAAAGAGAGAGAGAGATTGTTTTAGTACAATGTCACGGATGAATTTACTGAGGAGGAATTATCGGCGGTTGACTTGTACGAACCTTTGGCTCACGATCGGTCCGACGGTCGATCGGCTAATAGTGGTCCATTGCCTTCCGGAACCAAATGCAACGGGGACAGAAACGGTTTCCTAGCCAGCTCTTAAAATCTCTTCTGCTCAGTCCCGCAGTGCTGCAGTAGCAAGCTTTTTGTTGCGATGGAGACGGCTTTTGAGGAGTTCGAATTTCGTGGGGACTTCGACGGAGATAATCTTGGTTTTGTGTCAAGGGCAAGTAAATTTCGATCACTTCGAAAGACTGATGAAGTTTCAGGTGGTTCTCCAATTTGTTCAACGTCGTTTTGGCATGAGCTTTGAAGTGATTGTTTCCAAAGCCGACTTCATCCAAGCAACCAATTATCACGGCAACTTCACATGCAAATACGACCGACGCCGATTTCTTCCTTTGAGAGAAATCAGGAAAAGAGACCTGCCAACAGATCTTATTTGGGTTCTAGCATACGCGACTGTCGGGAGTTCCTCCCGGCTCCCTTCTTGAGACCGTCCGACCTTAGCTTCTTCTTCTTCTATTTCTTTCTTCTTCTACTTCTTCTATCTTCTTTATAACAAGGCAAACCCCGTCCCTTGTAGCTTTCTTTCACCCTCGTGCCCCTTTGACCACATTAGTTCATCTCGGCACGCACACGGTGCGCGCCTTGCCCACTCTCAGTGCTGGCGTTTCTTTTTATTCAGAGTTGATTTCGCTCGGGCGACAAGCGGTTGCTTGTCCCTATTGCTCGTTCTTTCCTCTCATTTATTGTTGTGTCGTGGTTATTGAGTGCAGATAAATGTGGTGAGTCATTTCTGGACACACAAGTTAGAACCTTATTTTGAAACCTCAGCCTAAGCCCACTTTTGACCTTAAATCATACCACTAGACTTCCAATTCGACGCCTGTTCAGGTCAGCTTCGATTTGTTCGTCTCGACGCTTTTACAGTACAACATCTCTAACAATGAGGACGAGTTACTTATGGGCAGCGTTAGCGCTGATGATCCCCTTGGAGATGATGTTGGTTTAGCGCTTTTTGACCGGTCTTTTTAGGGTGGTGGAGTCTCAGTTGATAGTCAAACCCGTCCAGACAAGTTCTACCCCATCGACAGAAACGGTATCCCAGAAGATCTCACTTGCAATCCTGGAGGTAACCTGCGCTTTCAACATGCAAAGAATCAAGGATGCTGCAACGGGGAGTTGTACGCGGCCATGCAACGCGCTTTCACCAATATGCTCGAGAACCCAAGGTTCGACTACACGGCCCTCGGGGTGCTCGCAAGGGTATTTCTCTCGTTCAAGCGATTCTCATTTGAATCTTCCTAGGTGATTCAACATCGAGTTCAAGCTCGCTTCAAGATGAGCTTCGAAGCAATCATTTCGACGGACGACTTCGTTGCTTCGCCAACATGGCACTTCGGCAATTGGACGTGCAAGTATAGGTTCATGGGCCTGTATCTGTATTCCTACACCACTCCGCTTCAAGTTGGTTTTGGTTGAGAGCAGGAAAATCGTTACAGTATGATCTCTTCAACATGGCCGAGGAGCAGAAACTCGCCCATGTCAGCGACGATGATCCCCTTGGCGAGAAAGCGGCGGAGGGGCTCGATGCTAAACGAGCTGACCACATTTCGGTACGGTTCTGCTTTTGAAGAAAATCTAGGAAGGCGAAAACAAAGGTCGAAGTACCCGCTGCATTTACAGGTTCCACGATCAGCTGATGGATTTCCTCTCTTAGCTGTCTGTGGAAACACGATTCACAAGGAAACAACGGCGCTAAAAGGACAGAAGTATGCTCTGGGTAAATGGCTTGCAAGGACCAACTGAAACTGTGAAACTGTTTTCAGGTGAAGATTATGCAGACGACGGGACACGAGATGAATATGATGAGTTTGTTGTCATTTTCAGGCCAAAATACACGTGAAATAGAATCACCGGCACTCCCAGCGAGCCAACTGAAGCCTACGACGATGCAGAAGAATATGGCCAAGCGGACGAGTTCATTGACGTTGCACCACGGCTACGCGTTGTGAGACAAATCCATTACAAGAAAAATGAGGAAGAAGGCAGGATTTTGTCCTTTTTCTATTGTAAGTTGTTTTCGGTTCAGCAATTCCACGAACCAAACGACTTCATGCAGAGAGAGCGATCAAAAATGAGAAAAAACGAAGAGAACTTGGCAAGTCTTGAAGTCGATTACGGTGAGGATTTTTTTGCTTTGAACAACGAAAAAAGTCTAGAAACCATTTTACTGAAACCCGGTGGATTCTCGAGAAAGCTGGAACAATCTATTGGGATGGTTGAAGGCGAGGATACTCGGGCTGAATATGAGGCTGACTATGGTCTTGCACCAATAATTCTCTAACTGTCTCAAAATTTCAGAAACGCACTATGCGGACGGTGAGACTGAAAAGACTGGACTAAGCCACGTAAAGGAGCAAGTGCACGGCGAAGGCGATTGGAGACACGGCGGAGTCGATGTGAGCAAACTGAACTCCGGCGGTAATTTTAGGTTCGCTTTGGCCAAGGAAGTTATTGTTGCCATGACGATCTCTTCTTGCTGATGTTGGCAGCATACGAGGAACTGCTGAGTACAGCCGACTACTGGGATACTTACTCTTTGCTGGTCCTTTCTAAAGTGCGTTTCATCTCCAATATTTTGAGGCTTAGCTGATGCAACGCCGCGCTGAAGAGCGCTACGGCGTATCCTTCGAATCGGTGGTGGCGTCGGGCGAGCTTTCCTTCACTGGCCTAAGCATTACGAATTTTACCTGCAAGTTCAAAATTGACGACTACTTCTTCTTCCTTTATGCACATCCTAAACAGGTGAACTTGTAGACATCACACCTTAAGAAAGCGTTTAGTATCCACTTGCCAGTGGCGGAATGAACGACTCAGGCGAACGACAAGTCCGAGAGACCGGTCAGTGCAGGATGACCGATGAAGGTTTAGCCAGAAAACGGCAAAAATCGAGCACTTCTAGGCTCTCCATGTTGCAGTCCGAAACTCCAAGAACAGACTCTCGACGTCTTCACGGACGAGGCCGTCGATCAAACCGGTGGAGCTGACGCCGGCAACATGACTTATTTGGCACAGGTTTCGATGCAGTTCAGTAAATTAAGGCGATACTTAGGCGATTCAAACGAGCATCGCAACAAAGAATCGAGCCGACTACGAAGTTGTCGTCTCCAAGGCTCGGTTCAAAATTGAAAAAGAACTGTTTTAGGTCGATTTCATCTTTCGAACGGCGTACTTCGGCGACAACCTTTGCAAGTTCCACAAACACGGCCATTTCATCCTCGTCTACGCCACTGGACCTTGGGCACGTGCTTACCTGGGCGTGATTTTTTTTCCATTTTAGACTCATGATGCTGACCTGGTCGTCACGAATGTCGTCATTCCCATGGCTGGACAGGCGCCCTTTGTCGCAGTGCAAAATGCAGCTAACAGCGTTGCTAATCAAGCAGCTAATCAGGGCAATCAGGTAAAACAACCTTTAGTGTTGCCGGTCGACGTGTGTTTTAGGCCATACAGCAAGCGAATCAAGTTGCGCAACAGTTGGCTCAGAAGCCCCAACAGGTTCGTCGCATCGTTCATTAACTTTCCTTCAGGGCATCCAACAAGCAAACCAGCCCGGACAGCAGTTGAACGCGCAGCCTCAACAAGTCGGAAGAATTGCCGAGACACAATTCGTTTCAGGGCGTCCAGCAAGCGGCCGTGCAGCAAGTCTTTCAACAGTCCTTCTTAGCCCCCGAAAATGCAGTCGTCAGTGATTTACTCTTTTCCTTTTTGTAACTTCTAAGTTCAGGGTCTGCAGCCTGGAGTTTTCGGCGAGATTCCGCCCATCCCACCAGTTATCGCCATTGGCGAGGTGATGCTTCCAAACGGTGGAGCAGCCGTGAGTCCCAGAATCCAATTGAAAGTCTCCGAAGCATTTTGCAGTTAGGATGTTTCCCCGCTGAGGCGTTGGTTCGAGTGAAGAACGGTGACTCGAAAAGAATGGACATGCTTAAAATTGACGACGAAGTTCTCACGATGAACCCCGGCGAGCCGCTCTTCTTTGCTAAAGTTCGTTTCTTGAAGTTTTTTACGAATTCCATTCGCTGGTCCGTTACTTTGTTCATCGCGAACCAGCTTCCGTTTCCAAATACCTTCGCCTCCAGCTTGAGGACGGCAACACGATTGCGCTCACTGAAACACATTACATCTACAAGAAACATTGCGGCTAGTTGTGATTTACGCTGCCTTGAAAATCCGGTTTAGGGTCACCGCTAACGGGATTAGACAGACCAGTCATCGCCAAAGGTGTAGCTGTCGGTGACTGTCTGTACCATGTGGACGAGGTTTTTCAAAGCCATTACGCTTAATCGACGAATACTGTAGAATTTGCGGCTTGTCGAGCGGCGAGTGATGAACATGACGTATGTGATGTTGCACGGAGTCCACGCGCCGATGACATCCAATGGACGGATTGTTGTCAATGACATTGTCGCCTCCTGCAACACCCTCATGCACTCAACCGAGTTAATGGACGTCTTCTTTGGCGTAAGGAAGAGAGATTCTTGAACAGCAAAACGTTTTCAGTGCCTCGAGAGACTGCATCTCTTCTGGTATAGTCTTTTCGACCTGAGGTCGGTAGACAAAGAGGTACAGGGCTTCTAAGAATGTACGTCGAATTGAGGTCCCTCTGCCGTCCTTTATCACCCACGCGATCGCCACGGTCACACAGAGCTGGCCCGATGTTTTGTATAAACCAGCGTCGCTCCGCTCCGCTGGAGCGTAAAAGCAGCATAGTTTCAGCCCGATAGGCGAACTTCTCCCTCCTTCCTTCGCCCCCTGAAGCAGCATAGAATACTGCCTCTGCTCCCTTCTCCCCTCGACCACTGGAGTAGCATAGAATACTGCACCTTCAGCGCTTCCGCTCAACTCCTCATTGCGCTGCGCACTCTCGGTGCGCGCACCAAGTGTGCGCCCGTAAATGTAAATTGAGTGAAATTTTTAGTTGATTTTCAATCTTTTCGCTTCTTATCGTGTTTTCACCTTTTAACCATGTCCTTTTCTTTGCGGGAAACGATTTCTGGGCCCCGAGAACCCCTTAGTGACTGTTACTTTCGCGACTTACGGGCGAAAACCTTGAAAACCGAAACGACACACGAACAGACGTAGCGGATTATATATAGTAAGGATGATACGCTTGCAAAGTTGTCTGAATCTGCGTAGCGACAATGAAGAGTCTGATTGATAAACGGTCATCGTCCTAAATGGCCGCGAATCCTTCCAGACTCCACACACTTGACATCCACGAAAAGCGCAGATCGATCACGTCGCCGCCACTTTGGGTTTGTCTCCACGACCCTCGAACATCCGCCTCTTTCTCGTCTTCGAGTGATGGAAATTATCTGGGTGGGTGTTTCACATTTTGAGAGCCTGTTGCTGGATTCGGCTCGCCAGGGTTCCTCTCACTGCGACTTTCGACATGGGTCGCGTGGCGTCGATTTACCTTCTTCTCCTCCTCCCCAAAAACGGAGAGCCGTGTCTTCCTACGAATCCGACTGAGACGGTTGTCATGTCGACAATTACGACCACAACGCCGACAAGTAAGTCTAGAGTCATATTTCCAATTTTGCATCGGTTTTGTTAGCTACTTCAACAAGCACCTCGACGTCGACGTCATCCAGCCCTTCCACGTCGACCTCTACCTCCACGACAACCACAATCACCGAATGGATCTGTCCGACCGGCTGGACGCTACATCTGAATGGTCGAGGGATCTGGAGTTGCTATGTGGTGGGAGACGCTTCTTCTTTCTGTGACCGGCTCCTTCTAGGCCGTAAGCGGTCCACTGAACAGCTGTGGCATGCCGTTTGGCTGCAATGGCTTCATTGGCGGATGTGATGCGGCGAGCACAGCTTGCCAGTCGCTTGGCGGCGATCTCGTCTCGATATTTAGCATGGCTGACAATGACTTAGTTTACGGTATGCTCTAATTTTTTACCGACTCTTTTATTAGACTTGTCGGATCCGGGAACCTCGATTGGATTGGTTTCGAACATTGTCGGCTACTCTGATGGAGACACTGAAAGAACATGCATTGGTCTCAAGGATTCGACTGGAACAGGCTCGACGAATCCAGCGGATTACCTTTGGCCGGACAACACCCCAGCTTCTCCCTACTCCAACTGGGGCGGGGGCCGACCAAATTCTGGCGTAAGTCCTTCCCCTCGCAAACAAGCACAATGCCTGTTTCTTTCAGGGAGATCCGGAGATTTGTGTCAGCATGTACACTCAGGATATCCAGACAGCGCGTGATTGGGACAACTGGCCATGCAATTTCGTAGGTTTCATTGATTGAAAATACTATTGCTGGGTTTTAGTCACAGCGCAATGGTGTCTGCATGAAGGATGCCACGCTCATCACGATGGGTTGATCTTTCTTGTCATTTCGTGGATGATTCTCTAAAATGGAGCTTCTTCTTCAAACTTGAAATCTCTCACGTATTTCTAGTTACATGTTTTGTGAATGAAGAGCGTGGTGAACTTAGTTTACAGAACAATGATCAACCCCCACCACCCATTCGTATTGCGTGCAAGCTCTTGCACGCGAGGGCGAGTTCCCAAGAGTATTTTCTTGGTACACAGTAGACCGGCTGCGCTTGTGAAAGAGTTGCCTCCTGCGTCAAAGCTGGTGCAGGAAATCTGCAAGTGTTGCGGAACAGTGGTTAAATAGGGTCCGCCGTTTGGAGAACCCCTTCCGCCGCCGGAAAAAAATTTTGCGATTTTATGCGAAGGGTCCCCCCTTTGAAAAGTAGCCCATGCCGGCGACCCTTCCGCCATCGAGAGGTTGTCGGAAAGACACCAAAGGGGGGAGTACATGGAAAAACGGTCTTGGAAAAGGACCCTTCCGCCAATTTGGGCTCGATGAAAAAACACCCAAGGGGGGAGTACATGAAAAATTGACCCTTCCGCCAAAAGGGCGACTACGGAGAACCCAATTTAACCACTGTTGCGGAAACGAGTGCACGTTGTTTTGACAGAACTTCTTTTTCAGAGACTTCTTACAGTTAGTTCGACCTGCAGATTATGCAGACTAGACCAACAATAGAACGAGGTTCGCCCTTTCAGCGAGGGTCAATCGACTACGTTTGCCCAAGGAGTTCAATGTTTGCCTTCAGTGCACGAACGTGACGGAGAGCGCCGGTGCAAGATACGCGTAGTGTCACAAAGTTCGTCCAAATACACGTGGCTTGCAAAAGTGCAAAAAATTGCTATGATTGTATCTTTAGTGAGCGATATTGAGCAGAGGCTTGGAAGTATTCAACGTATACCGCATGAGTTTCAAGGATTGACTATTAGTTTCTTTCCACAATGCCGACATCGAAAAGAGAAGTTCACGTACGAAACGGCCCTTTTATATCGTCGTTGAAGCTAAAAGGGGTTATAAGGAAACGCGCACTCATTCACCTTGAACAAATACGGGAGGGCGTCACCGTCTTCCTGTTGGACAATCTGTTGACATTCAAGCGGCCTTCCTTTGCGCGGTGGCCTGCGAGACCAACGCTGCTCTCAATGAAAGGTACGGTTACTCTTCCTCAACTATTTTGATCTTTAGTTTACGAGCAGCCCGAACAACTTTATCGACCTTTATATGCGAGCAAATTTGCGAGCTCTGAACATTTAAATCGAGTGGACTTCACATCAGAAGAAACGCGAAAACTCTGCCATTTGATTCCCGTAAAGGTTTGGCGCTTGTTTTCCTCGAAAGCTTTAGGGAATGACTGCTTTTCTGGCAACATTTAACATCTTTCTTATTGCCCTAATCATGTACGATCCCTGCATCTTGGTTTGGATGCCGGAACGACTGAACGTCCACTATATGACTTTCGTACTTTTCGAAGGTGCAGCGACCTACAGCTTGCTACTTGGGCTATTCTTTGAAATGCATGAATTTCTCGTGCCACACATCTTCGTTTCGGTAAGTAGATAACGTTTTGCCTTGAAAGAGTGTCGTTGTTTCTAGGCGACCGGCTGTGTTACCGCATTCACGTGGATACTCGTGAGCGGTAGCGTTCTCCTCGTTGAAAATGCTCGCCGTGTCTTTTTCGATGGCTCTTCTTGTGGTAAGCGACGTGTCAATTTTTTAAGGCTGTGCTTGCAGAGTGTCAAGATGCGAACGAGGCAATCGTCGCAGCAACGTGTTTCACCGTCTTCACGGCTCTTTCAACAAGCATCGTCGCGAAGTGCTTCATTCATTTTGTTTCCTTGCACTACACACGTCTGGCTGCGCGTCCGAGCCAAGTGTGACTATTGATTGTAAATCGATTGTACGTTAATGGTGACTCGAAAAAAAACTTCTAAATGCAGTGGACACGTGTCTTCGGAAAATTAGCACCTATACCAACGACAAATGGAGGCAATGATAATTCGAGCAATTGGTGAAGGTTATGTAATGCGGAAGGAAGACGAGCGAGCGTTTTTGCAGACGTCGGTACGTCACAAAGGGTGTGGTCGTCTTCGCTGAATTCTTGAGGTCTGAGTCCCTACGATTTCTGAACTTTGAAGGCCCTTTAGCACATCGCGAACGGGCAAAAAAACTAGTGATGATGGGAACCTCGCGGTTCGAGTCACTACAATATAGCTAAAAACACAACCAAACGAACACTTTTTTAAATTGACAATACATGAAACACAATTTTTTTTACTCCACTTTAATCCAATTTAGCCAAGGTTGACTCGTCTGTTCAATTACTTGTTTCGATTCAAAATTCCGCTACGAGTCGGCGCGTAGTTGATTGTGAGAAGGAACGCGCTGTTCTTTGCATTGTTCATTGGAAGGTGCCGCCCTTTTCACAGACGCCGTCATTTACAGTGCGACTCTTCGAGTTCGTCGGCCGTGCATGCGACCGCTAGTTGTCTTCGCCATCGTTTGCCAAATTGTGGCAGATAAAGGTACGAGATGATTGTGATTCCAGGCTTTTGTTGACTCGCAGGAATTCAAATCTGCTACTTGATGCAGCCTGTTGGCCCGCAGAATGACAGCAATTTCAAGGTTAAAGTGGTATGAACAAGCCTAAATGTAACTCATGACCACAGCTCTTCGATGGTGCCGCCCTCCCGGTTGCGTATCATTGTCAGCCGCAGGAAAAATGTTGTCGTCAGCGATGCTGCAAAAGCGCAAGCTCCTCTAGTCACCCATTTTCGCATTCCGTCATGGTCCTTATAGGCCTCTTATTGATTCTTGTCTAGCTTCTTTGTTTCGCTTTATTCTTTCTGCAATTTCCCCCACATTGAAACTTCTAGTAAGAGGTTGTAAACAACCTCTTTGCCCGCTGCGATCAATCATTAGAAACAATTTTAACCGAGCACAGCCAAACTAGACACATACTGCGTGAGGTCCCCGTAGTGAACTAAAATGATTTTATCAATCCTGTCTGCCTCCGATGAATAAACAACTGTCAATCACTTTATCATTAAAGTCGCTGCCACTGAAAGTTCGCTGAGAATGCCGCAGCGCCTCTAGATGGCCGTCCACTTGGCGGCCCAGCCGTCTCCAGAGCCGAAGTGGTCGGTGATGAAACGAAGCGTCATTGTGTTGCCGAACGAGCGAATGTGATGGCCGCGCCACTCGGAAGTGTGGCGAATTCTTCAAGATATGTTCTATTATCTTCTACCAAACAACAAACGTGTCGATAAGGAAGGAGTCGAAGTCGGGACCGTCGTAGATGTTGACATAATCGTTGCGTCCGCCGTCCATGTGGAAATCGGTGAACTCGAGCTCGATCTAAACGCATTGCATTTCACTCGAAGAGCATCACTCACTCGTTTGCCCCGAGCAACCTGAATGTAGTGCGGGCAGTCAAGGAAGTTCATATAGCCACTGGTGTAATTGGCACTCATGACAGTGCCTGCCTCGCCGGTCTGGTTAACAGTTGTGCACCTGGATGCGAAGTGCCATTGTTATTTGGACTCACAAGGCATCTTGTTGGCAGAGGGCGAGGTGTTGCTCCGAGCATTCTTCGCCACGCATGCCGGCTTCCTTCTCATGCGTGAAAAGGCCGCATTCACCGGTCTTTGACGGCTCGTCTATAAAAAATCGTTTTGAAAACACAACGAGAAACCTTTCTGCCACTTTGTTGTCCAGTTGCCGGGGACATTGCGGAAGGTTGGCCAGTGCCAGGCCTCGGCATCTGTGAAAAGACTAAAAACCTGGCAGAAACGCACCGAAATTGCGCCCGAAGCTATCGTTGTGGCGAAGTCCAACCCATACCGGCTCCTGTGCGTTCTTCAAGTAACCTAGAATCGCTTTTGCTTGGCAGTACCGGTAACTTACCACAAGAAGCATTGAAGAAGTTCTGGAAGTCCGGAATGGCTGCCAGATCCCGGTTCGTGCCGTTCTGAAGCCTTTCCCCAACCTTCTCAACTTACCACCGTGACCTGCTGGCAGGTCTTGTGAGCGTTGTCGAACGAGAGCTTCTGTGGGACGAGGAAGAGACAGAGCGACTGCTCGGGAATGAGCAACCAAGTGTTGTTCGGACACGAGAGGTTCCCATTGGACATCACACTCACGTTGGTCATCGGAGCTTCAAGACAAATTTACTCTTGCGCTCACAAAGACTTACCAGGGGCGAGAGCGCCGAGGAGAGTGAGCAGGGATGGTAGGGCCATCTTGAAGATGCTGTGAGGCAGATTGTCGAGCAGCCTTTTTATACTGACTGACGTGTAGGCTAAAAATTTGTCGTCACAGATAAAGAAACCGTATGTTGTGGCGACGCACCCATGCCACGTTGTCTGTCATCGTCGGAAAGCTTGACTCATTATTGAATGCTCATTGATGCATCCGGTTTTCAAACAATCAGCCCATTTCAGGACAAAGTTCAAACGCTGCATAAATCAAGAAGGCACGTGCTGGCTGCAACACGAATGCACGTTGCTGTCAAATGTTTCAATGTTCAGATTAGCAATGCACGGAAGTCAAAGCTTCGCTGTCAAGTGCTTTGAATTTTAACTGAATATTTTAGCTTTATTTCATTTGCAACCGGTTTTCAGATACGATGCGATGAAGACGGGTTGCTGCCGATTCTCTTTTGAAGTGGGTTCTTGTGCCAGCTGAAGCAGTGGAGAACGCGCTTCACTTGCTTAAGGATCCATTTGCGATATGCGCGAATCATCGTCAGAACGATCAGAGTGTTTGCTGTAGCGTGTAAGCCATGCACACTTTGCATCGTGTTGCCGAAGCCTTGATTTGTTTTTGCTTTGCGAGGAATCAAACTCACGGCCGGTGTAATTAAGCCGAGTGAAAAAAAAGAATTATCGTTGTTGCAGTTGGCGGAACAAGAAAGAGAAATGGAATAACAGTCTAGACAAATTTTGCGAAAACTTTAAAGTTGCTCACCTGCACAATATTTGTGACAAGCAACCAGCGATGAACTCTGAGCGTCTCGGGAGCGAGTGACTTTTTCGGTCCACGAAGAATGTGCAGGGTCGAAAATGTGCAAACCAGCCAGAAAGTCGTCATAAGAGCCAGAAACTGTGGCTCACAACTGTTTAGCAACTTCGATCTTACCACCAAAGCCCAGATGTAGAAAACACCGAGCATGACGTTGACTTCCAGGAAACTTCCAAAGAGAGTGACGGTTGAAGTTTGTGACACAAGACAAGGGTAGCGCTATAAAATGCAAATTTTGTTTTAAATACGACCTTAAACCTGCTTAAAATATTCCTGAAGCGTTGAGTTGTCCTCGAAGCAGAAACTGAGAATGACAGGAAACGAAACCCCGGTGAAAATATGCAGCACTGCGCAAATCAAAAAGAGATTTCGTTGTGAGAGACCCCGATGTGAAGACGCAGAAGAAATGTCGAGGGCGGCCTAAACATGTGATCTCGTTGCTACTTTCCAGATAAAGATTCTTCTAAACTTACGTTACAACGGTGAATGGCGCAGCAAACCAGCGCTGTCGCACAGAGATAGCACAGTGTGTAATGCAATGTCTGCCGAAAAGTAACTATCAAAAGCAGATTTTTTAACTTACAAATATGGTTTGTCCATTTAAACCAATGTACCGATTGAAACCATGCTCGGCCGTTCCGACGGTCAACGGAAACCAGAGTTCAAGTTGTAGTACGTTCTTTGACACGCCGTAGATTGTGCTCCATATCTAAAATGCGGCTAATGTTTCACAACGCGACCAACCTGAAGATTGAGAAGATACCATTTGTAGATTCCCATGTCGGCTGGCGAATTCAAGGCAATAACGATGATTCCAAGGCAATTCAAGAAAAGATCAAAAGGAGCAGCTATCGATATCGTCCAAAAATAAGCTCGATCGTCGAAGAGAATTTCCAGTTTTTCACCGCCATCCTGCGTCGGAAAAGCGGTCATTTTGTCTGACGAACAAAAATTATATGTCTGCTTTTTCCTGTTGTTCACACACAACAACAGCACATTTTGCACTGAAAATAAAGTAATAAGAAGGAGTGAGGGTATTAGTTAGAGAAACGCCTGCGCGCCTAGCGAGAGGAAAGACTAGCACCAATTATTCGGTTTCGCGCTCCGTTACCTTCGTTAGGCTGTTGATGCCGCTTGCCTTTCAGAGTGTTTCGCAGGTGCGCCAATTCACTCTTGATATGGTGAAAGCGAGGTTAGTTCCTCTTTCAACGTGCAATCTGGTGCAACTGGATTTCATTGGTCAAATTGGGGAAAAAAATTTGTGTGGAATCATGTATCCATTCGAGACTGTTCATTGGAATATGTTAGGAAGCGGGTCTCGTTTACCGTCAAAGCATGACAAACATGAGTAAGAAAACTACGGGCTTCTAGTATGGCCGACGGGATCTGATGCACCGCTTGTAGTCGCAGTCGTTGTCCGAGACATTCTTGATGTTGTTTCAAAGGTGATTCGAAAACGATCCTCAACGTCAAACAAATTGGCTTCTAGCCGAAAACGTCCTCCATTCGGGAAAACTAGTGCTGTCTCATTACTCAGTTGCGAGAGACTGTAAAGAAACGAATAAATAATGCACAATAAGAACTCGCACTTGAAGACCGGTTCATCATTGACAACGAGAAAGAGCGAAGACAATGATGCTATCGAGACGTAGTTAATGTGAAATGTTGCGTTATCTCGAGTAGTGAAGCGCCGAAACGTGGGAATCATGCTAGCTTTCAGGAGGATGGCATGGAAGTCATCAACTGTCCACTCATTCATCTGCTCCACATCAACAAGGTCGCCGGCATCGACTAAATTCGTTTCCAGCTATTGTACTAAAACATTTGAACTAACCATCGGTAGTGAAGAGAAACGTCGTAGTTACATTCCCACAGTCAAGGGCGGCAGTCACTATGTGCCAAGGCAAAGGGATGAAAGCGTTATCGACAAGATCAGATCTAAACGCCGCAAATTTTTCGCTCACACAAAAACTTTGTCGGAAAAATGAAGGAAGGAGAGATGAAACAAGGAGACTCTTGCCTGTTCAGTGTTAGTTCTAGATTCTCGAAGCCAAGTGGTCGGAACGTGACGAAACAAACTCCTGCTACGAAGAGATCCACTGAGAGTGGAGAGTAGAAACCGAGGCGCGGCGCTCGCGTCTTAGATCGGGCAGCTAGCATTTGAGTCTTGCCCCGACTCAGCTTCACAGCTCTTGCACCGTCGACGTAGTGAATTTGTTCCACGTTAGCGTCGACAACTGCATAGATCACGTAAGAATTTTCCTTCAAAAACTTGCGGTGATCAACAAAAAGAAAAAGTTGGTCAAACGGTCGTCGACCTTGGCGCAATATTGTGAAAGAACCGTTGAAGTCGTATTCGTGTTCAAATGCCACTTCTCGGTCGTCGCGATTATTAAAGATGGATTGAAATCTTGAAATATTGTATGAAGAAAATTTAGCGAAACATACGTTGTGAAAGGATTTGTTTGGTTGCGATAACCAATGAAATCGACGCCGCGATAAAAATCGAAATCCGGCGAGACCACCAGTTGTAGATAAGCCACGCTGATATTTCCAAACACTGGTGTGAGCCGATAAGCTGCGCCTGGAGGCCAAGACCATACAGGGCAGAGCCAAATCTTGCCAACACGAATATCGACAACCTGCTCCGGAGCGAGTTCTGAAGCTGAGATCACACAGTCGGAAACACCGACCGGGTATTCGAACCACGTCTAGGTGCGCTTCATAGTTGTTGTCAGTTATTTGTCGTGAGCGCCAGAGCGTCGAATTGTAAACGAGTGTGATGTTTGTCGCGCTTGCTTTCAGCACCTTTCCGTCACTCTCGTCAGCACTAAAGTGTCTATCGTATTTCGACACGAAAAGCAGTTTAGCGAAAAATTGGCGAGAAGGCGTACGTCTGTTTGAAAATCAATTTGCCATCAGCAATAGTGGAGAGCGTAATGAAATCCTGAACGAAATGCAGAAACGAATGAACAAGAAACACGGCTGGTCGTCCATCTGCAACTCGACGCTGTAAATTTTCGTCTTGCTAACAAAAACACTCACATTCCAGACGCAAGTAATGTTGGGACAAAAATGAAACCCATAAAAGGGCTGCGTGACGTTGTTGCTCGGCATAGAAATTCTTTCGCTTGAATCCGCTTCAATAAGTCCCTCGGCGGCGTTCCACAGATAGCACTCGCAGTCTAAAAACAACAAATAGGCGTTCTAGAAAGTCCTCTTACTGATCATTTCGAGTCGAAACTTAGCACCACCTCCTCCAATTGCGCGATCTGTCTTCCACTTCACAACAACTTTCTTGGCCGCGAAGACTTCGGTGTTACTTTAACAGAATCGATGACAATCAGTAAGAGAAATTCTTTCCTGGTCGTTATTGTGTGCCCATCGACTTCAATGTGAAAAGTGTCGCTAGTGTCGAGATATGAAACGTAGTTCACAACTCGCAACTTCCAACCCTCGGGCACAGCGACGGTCCATTCACAGTCCTGCAACATCTCAAGGCGTCTCCTCATGCTTGCCTGATTTGGAACATAACTGTCAACAGCGAGTGGAGGAAAGGGAGCAAAAAGTAATCCACCGGCTGCCCATTCTGTCAGCCCAGAAATTGCGTTCGGATACTCGCAGCTGACAATGTTTGCTGAAAGCGCAGGTCAGCACTTTCCGGCACCATACAAGTGGGCTCGTAAACAAGAACATGAATCAAGAGGTCTACTTGACTCTGATTCAGAGCACTAAAGGTGATAAGCGCATTAGGAGCAGGGTATGAATCTGTGGGTTCTATGTAGTACCGATGGGATGCATTTGTATCGCTGAAAACGTTGCTTTGATAGACACACAAGCCTTATTTCATAGTGATGGGCTTGATTGAAAACGAGCTGCAAGTCAAACGCAATGTTAGTCGGATCTGTTTCTTGTGCTGGACGTGCTTGAACGCCTAGACGCAGTGCCAAACCCGCGGCTGCGGTAAAGTTCCATTCGCACTTACTCCTGAAACATGCGAGTGTTTGACCAATCAGTTCAGACATCGAGACGTGTTGCTGGCCAAATCGCCGATTAGGGACAGAAAAGGGGACGTAGAGTGTGAAGCCATGAAAAGGCGATAACATCGATTCCACAGCGTCCAGTTCGACGCAGTTCGGCTGAAAGTCTGAAGCAAACTCTTCCACCGAAATGAAATCCTCACTGTAAGAGTGGACGATGATATGGAAAGCACGGTAGAACGAATGATCAGCTGTTGCATTCGTAGCCACAAAGAAGATTCCTTCATCGGCTATCTGTTGCCAGCGTCGAACTTCACTGATAGCACGTGTTGGCGCTATGAGAGCTGAGGAAGGGTCTCGACTGCCTGTCGGATTGAAGAACACCTGCCGCGGGTAGGCGCCTTCAACAAATACTGCGTCGAAGAATAACCAAGGAGACTAAAAGACATCTCTCAAAACGCCGCAGACGTTACGTGAATACTGATGTTGCATCCAGAATTCGCTGGTGTTGACTTGGGATAGTCGATGCTGTAGATGTGAAGCACCGGCTCGTTCATAAACACGGTGCCTGGACCATCACAAGTGACCCTTTGCTTGCCACCAGTTAACGAGACGGATAGTAAGACAACCAGAATCCTAACAAGTTGAACCATAAACTGCCAGATCTATGACAAAAAGGTGTTTTCGCCATCTTCGCCAGACGCGGCTTTAGTTCGTAAGGCGCTTTTATGTCTCGAGTAGAACTGACACGGTCCTTACGCATCGCTTTGGAGCCAGCGCTCTTCTTCATGCCTATGCAGTCAGCTGGTCGGCTGTAAGAGTAAGAGTTTCTTGTTCTAAACAGTGAGCTAAATGGCTTCGTACTTCGATTAAAGAATCGAAATAAAAGCAAGATCATCATCAGCATCTCCAGGCTATCGAGCATCAGCCCAGTTTTGCGTTGCAGATCTTTCGATGACACCATGTCATGCTATACCTGCTGAACAGTTGGTCTTTCCTGATCACGCATAGCTTCTGGCTAGGTGCAGTCAAGGTGCTCGTTTGTAGTGCACAGAGGGTTCACAACCTTTGCTCTCGTCGTTGCCAGTGATAAGCGACCCATTTATATAACGGCATTAGTTTACTTCCCCTTCTCACTCTCAGCTCGAGAACGCAGTTCGTGATGGTTTATCATGAACCCACTTCTCTCATCAGAGCTGTGCTCTTATTGTCTTGCCTAATTGCAACCCAACAAATGGAAAGAAGCGTATGTCCACCAGGCTGGCGTCAGTCGATTTCAATCTCGAACAAATGCTATCGAACAGATCTTGACGCTGCTTCCGTAAGTCTATTGAGAAACCGCTCTAATTAGCCACTCAGGCAACGTTTTCTGACACCTCAAGTCAGTGCCGAGCGCTTCATCATTCGGCCTCGTTGATTTCGATTCGAAACGCCTTTGAGAACTCTGATGTTGAAAGTTTTAGTTCCGGAACTATTTGGCTGGGATTGCATTGGATGGACTTCCAGCTTGCCTGGCTTGATGGCCAGGTAAATTTCTTCTTGAACGCTTCAACTCACCTCACAGAATGTGTCACACACGAACTGGGCACCAGGCGAACCACTGATCGATCGGGGATGCGTGAAGATGGATCGTGCTATCGGTACGTGGTTCGTCGAAGACTGTGACGTCCTTCACCAAATCGCTTGCGAACTCTATCTCTGATTAAAACTAGGCTGTGCTAAGGTGACTATTGACGGTCCACGAGCCATTAAAGGACCTTGCCGGCCAACTTTTCAGTTTTGCGCTCTATACACCGTTCGATAGATCTCGTCGGGCCGACAAAGA
>JAQIXL010001201.1:0-19860 GCA_034700245.1 Poikilolaimus oxycercus
GTCACCATCGTGATCAGCGTGGTCGATTACCCCTAGAGACACATTTTCAGCCAAATCCGTGACCCCCTGTACCAGACCATGTTTCAGTCTGACAGAGACTGGCTCATATACAGTGCTATGTTGCTTTTGTATGCATTGCCAGAACTTCATTCTCTCATCAAGAAATAACAAGCAGAAGAGTTTTGTCTCCTCATTTTCATGAGAACCGGCCTTAGTCGGCGGCGAAGGTGGCGTAGTTGCAGGAGTGCTGCGTGTTGGTGGGGTCTTCGTGTGGTTGGGATTTTTTGTCGGAGGCGAGCCTGTCAAAGTCTGCTTCGTCTCTGTGTCCTGACACTTCGCGTTGAACGGGTCATTCGCGCAGTCGATCTGAAATGGAAGAATTCCTCAGAAGAATTGCTCGACGGCACCGTCGGCTCGGGTCTGGGCGACTTGGTTCGGTCGGGGTTCTTCGTGGGAGGCTCTGCCGCCGCCGTCTGCTTCGTCTCTTCATCCTGGCACTTCGCGTTGAACGGGTCTTGTGCGCATGCTGGATCGACCTGTAATCTCTCTGGCCTTAGAGCGGGATCTTTGCGGCACCGTCGGCTTCGGCGTGGGTCTCGGTGGCTTGGTCCTGTTAGGATTCTTTGACGGAATGTCTGCAGTCACGACGGCAACGCCCGGCTCTTTGATCATACATCCAACAGCGTAAGGGTCCTTCTCGCAGTCTGGCTTCATCTAAAAAACAACTGCATCCAGTCTTTGCCAAACTAGAGCTTCTTGAAAGCAATGAAACTCTCAACTCGTTTAACTTCGCTCCAAATAACTATGAGCATTGTGAAGGTCTTTGAGGATTTTGTTTAGTTTCGCCAGTTCTATTTCTGTCGATTCTCTTTCTTGAGGTTCTATTTTGGAGAAGTGTCAGCACCACTGGTGTCGGCCTGGATCTGGGTGGCTTGGTCTTGTTAGGATCCTTTGAGGGAATCTCTGCAGTCAAGACGGGCATGCCCGTCTCTTTGACCATACATCCAACTACGTAAGGGTCCTTCTCGCAGTCTGGCTTCATCTAAACAATGCCTTCGCTAGGAATCTCATCAAGCACCGCCGGTGTCGGTGTCGGTCTGGGGAGTTTCGTTCGGTTGGGATTCTTCGCGGGGGCATCTGCCACCGCCGGCTGCTTCGTGTCTATTTCTTGGCATTTCGTATTGAATGGATCCTCCTTGCAATCCACATCCTGAAAGTCTCCGATGTGCGCCATTCGTGAAAGACCTTCGGCTTGGTATGGCTAGGATCCTTTGTAGGAATGGACGCTGAAGCGGGCTGCTTTGGCTCTTCTCCCTGACACTCCGCATCGAAGGGGTCCTTCTCACAGTCCGGTCGTGTCTGAACACCTCTTGGTTAAAAGGCAACTTCACCGAAACGGGCTAAAGGCTATGAACATCGGTCTTCAACGCTTGCGGGCAGGAGTGCCAGTCGATGGGGAATACCTTTGCCAAGGAGATTTGAGAGGAGAGCAGCAGGAAGAAGAGAAGGCCGAGGCAGGAGACTCGACGGGAGAACATCTCGGCTAGACGACGAACCTCGGTAGAACACGGATACACAATGAAAACCTCTTTCATTTTGCATTGAAATCGCTGATCTCATTAAATCGGAATATTTTCCAAATACGAGGAAAGAATGCAGCCAGCCCATATTTTAATTTGCTGACTCCATTGAGGAGGGTCCTTTTTCTTCAGAACTTGCAACTGACCGACACCGCTACAGACAGACAGACGGACAAGACTACCATCTTGAGTGTCCTTGTACCAACTCTGTAGTAATGTGTAAGGGGCGGGGGGATTATTTTTATGTAGAAATCGTTCCAGGAATGCCCAATCCTTAAACTCACGACGAGAACGTGAAACAAAAATTCGAGACGAAAGAGAGCAAGGTCAAGAGAAGGAGAAAATGCGCGGTGACCACGTTGGCGTGAAGTTGAAATGGAGAAGAGGATCGACGTTTTTTCTTGCCGTGTGACAAAAGGACACAATTTAGCACTCGAATAATTTATTCGGGGGCTTCGGGGGTCTGGCGGAGGCGCGCGACGATGAGAGTCAGCAGACGGACCTGCTCCGTCAAGACGCGGAAGTCCTTCTCGTGCTTCTGCAGTCCGTTTGCTCAATCTCATCATGGTTTACCTTTTTCTCTTCCTCGAAGAGGTCCTGCAGCTCCTGCAGCTCATTTTCTGATTCTCATACTCGTTTACCTTTGTCTGCTCTACGAGGGGGCGCGTGGTGTCGTCGCACGTCTGGAGGAGCTCCTGCAGCTTCTGCAGCCATTTGCTGATTCTCATAATGGCTTACCCTTTTCTGCTGCTCGATCTCGTTGTGGAAGCCCTTCACGAGTTCATTGATGCGCTGCGCTTGCTGAATCCATTTCATGAAAACGAACCTCGAGGAGTTGCACTCCATTGTCGACGTCGAACTGGCGCAGCAACATGAGGTAGGCCGCCACGTCGGCCTCCGACATCTAAACGGCTCCTGAAAGAGAGAAGAGGAGCACCTGAGCCATTGTCGACCTTCTTCGAGCGTCGACGTGGACGTGACTGATTTTAGACTTTGAATTTCTTCACTTATACGAGAAGAGAAAATATTAACCAACGGGAAAATATTCGTGAGAATTGTGGGGGGGGGTACTCTGTTCAACACTGACACTTCTTGAATCCGCTCATTCATTCAGCTATAAACGTTGATGTGGTCTCGTTAGAGAAATCGAGCCATGCTCTAATTGCCTCTTCTTGCAGTCTGATTGGAAATCTTCAAGAACAATTTTCTCTGCGTTTTGAGCAACCAAACCTTGAACGGATTTTTGAGGACGACGTTAAAAGAACAAGAAAAGGAGCGAAAACCCTCCAAATCCGAGGAGAGACCCTCCTGAAGAATGAAGATGAGACGAAGGTCCGAGATTGCACCGATTACAAAATACTAAATACACAATTCACTTATTTCTTCCTTTCCTTCAAACTTGTAAGAATCCGATCGTTAGTTGTGAGACGAACATGACGAAACTGACAAGGAAGAGGTTCAATTCCAGAGATTGACCACGAACGGAAAGTCTTCCCTGCTGAATTGATAAAAGAAGGAAAACAAGTCAAGCTATCGTTCAGAGACTCGAACCTGTTTCATTCGCAGCACGACAGCTAGCGAAATAGCATTAATGACGGCACAAATTGCACAAGTGGCATAGGCACACAGCGAGTACTTCGTCGATTCAGAAGTCTGAACTACGTGTCCTTTTCACTCTTCCCAGAAATGCAAACAAAGCTAGGATAAAGGCGTTCATAATCGGGCATGTAACCAATAAAGGGATCGCGAAAAATGTGGATTCTCGAAGGAATCACGCGCCACATTAAAATAAATGGCAGCATCATAACAATTACTACAATGAAGACCCCGAAACGTCGCCATAACTAAGCTTTCTCACTGAGAAACCTGAAGCCAACCTTTTTGCGTATAGTAGGAAGAACAATACAAGTGAGACGATTCAATGAAATCAATGTTGGCATGAACATCTGTCCATATTGACAGTAGTACTCAATGGAGTAAAGTGTGCTGCCAGGAAAATACTGATCATGTGCTTCCAACGGTGTTCTTTACCTCAGGCCTAAAGACGGCGTAGGAAGGCGACAGTCTTGTGTTATAGAAACGAACACCAATAATTTTGGAAATGAAATAAGAGAGATTCTGTAACTTCTTCTCATCTCTTTTAGCCTTACAACAACGACGTCGACAGCATAGAGACGAAAGAAGGAGGTGTGAAAACTTTTGTCTCTAATGAAGATCCAGATCGCGTAGAGCATTGCAGCACTCAATGGCAATCCATAAGACAAATAAACG
Source organism: Poikilolaimus oxycercus (assembly GCA_034700245.1). Lineage (NCBI taxonomy): Eukaryota > Metazoa > Nematoda > Chromadorea > Rhabditida > Rhabditidae > Poikilolaimus > Poikilolaimus oxycercus. Next base: position 3,852 of record JAQIXL010001201.1, read on the forward strand.
AAATAACTAATCAACGAGGGTCTTGACCAATCAATGACATCATTGAGCATCAACCGATTGCCCGTGACCACTTGCTCACGATCGCCCGGATACCAAACGAAGGAATCTAACAAAATTTCATGAACAAGCTAATGGTTTCACCTGTGGTTATTTCCATTACCAAATTCCTCCACTAAATGATGATTGCTGTGTCTAACGGTCTAGACGTTGATTGTCGGCGGTGCCAGGGACCAACGACCTACGAGGCGTTTCAACAGCCCGCAGCTGTGTCATTTGCAAGTTGGCTATTACACGGGCGACTCTCGAGTGTTTGACAACTTGAGGGCAAGTGTCCCTAATGCACATTTGAGCCAGGACACATTTATCACATAAAAGTATATGAAGGAAATCTTATCTTCCTGAGAAATTGCTGGGTTTGACAGTCAGAGAAATGGTGCTGTGCTCCGAGTGTTTCTTCTTCAGACAGAGACCAAATCTGAAAACATTTCTAGGTTCAAGTCCCCAGACTTTGATCGAATTTTGGATGATGAAATTAGGAGGACGGCGAATGGGGCGAAGGTCTCCAAGTCTGCAGCGAAAGCTTGCAGAATGAGAATGAGACGCAGATCAGAGATGGCATCAACGACGAAATACTACAAGACGAAAACTTTTTGACGGTATTTAAAACCTGAACGATGCCGATTGTCAACTGCGAAGCCAACATGACGCAGCTAACTAAAAGAAGGTTCAACTCCAGAGTTTTCCCGCGAACTGAGAGAGTTCCTTGCTGCATAAAAATATGTTCATGTCCACTGCGACAGTAACCTGTTTCATCCGAAGAACTGAGAAGAGTGTGGCTGCATTTACAAGAGCGCAGATAGCACAAGTCGTGTAAGTCGAAAAGGAGTATTTCGCTGACTCGGATGCCTGAATTTGTCTTTGTCAATAATCACGTACAAAGCTGGGGTAGATCCTTTCGTAGTCGTGCATGTATCCGATGAAGGGATCACGGACGATGTGAATCCTCGCAGGAATCACTTGCCATATGAAGGCAAAAGGTAATAGAAGAGCAGTAGAGACAGCTGCAAAGCCTGCACGCCCCCATAACTTTGGAGATGTTTTAGAGCTTGTATTTTCCAACCTTGGAATGAAAATGAGGAATCAAAATAGTGGTTAGGCGATTTAACGAGATAAGCACTGGCATGAAGATCTGTGCATATTGACAGTAATACTCGATGGAATAAATTGTGCTCCCTGGGAAGTACTAAAGGACAGCTGTAATTTTATTTTCGAGTTATTTTGAGCGAACCTCTGGCATGAAGACTGCGTAGGCCGCTGAAAGACGAGAATTGTAGAAGCGAATTCCAGCCATGGAGACCGTGAAGTAGAGAAGATTCTTCAAATTTCTCCTCTCAGCATTCTCACTCACAATAATGACATCAACACTATAAAGACGGAAGAAAGAGGAATGGAAGTCCTTCTCTCGAATGAAGGTGAAAAGAGCATAGATCATGGTTAGACCGAGAGGCACCCCATAGAGGAGATGAATAAAGAAAACAATCAAAGAGGGTCTTGACCAGTCTACAACATCGTTGAGCATTGATAAGTTGCCCGTCACCACTTGCACATTGTCACCCGGATACCAAATAAAATAATCTAAATAGAGTTATTTATCAGCGAGTTCTTGTATCTATCACCTGTCGTTGTTTCCATTTGGTAAAAGAAACTAGAAAGAGGAGGCACGAAAGACGCAGTGGATGCCAAAGACTGCCAGTCTGAATTATGTTAAACGTCTCACTGACTGCTAGGAAATACTCAACGGGTACTTTTTGTGTGGTAATTATGGACCTGGTCTGAGACAAAATGTTGGCGCCTCGTGATCAATGGTGCTTCCTTGGGCAAGATTTCTGTAGCCTCATGACTCACACATCAGAAAATCATTCTTTCGGGACATTTATTCATGAAAACACGATCAACACTGCTGTGTTATGTGTCGCTTCAGGTGCAATTCTGATGCCTTGACTGACTCGCTGTTGAACGTCGTAAGTCTATAAAAAATGGAGAAGATTGGTTTCGATTCATTCTTGAAAGAGAGCGATTTCAGGCAAAGAGCCAACAAAAGGAGCCTACATTCTCGGCCAACAAGACTTCTCATGCGCATAACCATGCACCATTAGCTGCCAGGCAACGGAGATCAAGATGCATTCATACTCTTACAGAGTCTGAGGCAAAGTGAGCTTTCAATAATAGTCCCAAGCAGGTGTGAGAAATGCCAAGTGAAAAAGATTCAATGAAGATGCAAGACTGTGTTGTTCCTGAGCTAGCCATTCCGTCGACCTTCACACGAGCAGATACGAAGCTATTTTGCAGTGAGGGAAACACTAACATGCCTCATTTGCACTTTACACTTAGAAAATCTGCAAAAACTGACTTGTACTAGTCTGCACTAACTTTGAGCGGATTTTTGATGAGGACAAAAGGAGAACGACAAAAGGAGCAAAAGTCTCCAAGTCAGCAGCAAAAGCCTGAACGATGAGGATAACGCGGAGATCCGATATGGCGCCAATGACAAAATACTGTAGAGAATCGATTTTGTTCATCTCCTCACCTGTACAATTCCTAGTGTCAACTGTGAAGCGAACATGACACAACTGACAAGCAACAGATTCAACTCCAACGACTTGCCACGTAACATCAAGATTCCTTGCTGAAGAGTGTTTGTCCTTGCTGTAACTGACCTGTTTCATGCGAATGACCGAAGCTAGCGAGGTTCCATTGACAAGTGCACAAATGGCACAAGTGACATACGCGCAAATAGAATATTTCCTCGAGTCAGAACTCTGTTGAAACAAACTCTCATTAGGGAGCAGGACAGACAAAAGACGGATAAGTTCTTTCGTAGTCGGACATATAACCAATAAAAGGATCTCGAACGATATGAATCCTCGCGGGAATAATTTGCCACATGAATATGAATGGAAGCAATAGAACAACAATCGTGGAAGCAACTCCAAAGCGTTTCCACAGCTGAAAGAGTACCAACTTTCTTGTAAGTTGTAACCTTTGCATGAATGTGAGGCAGGGAAAGGCTTGAGAGTCGATTTAGCGATATGAGAACAGGAACAAAAAGCTGGGCATAGCGGCAATAATATGCGATGGAGTAGATAGTGCTTCCCGGAAAGTACTTCAAATCACATGGCTTAAACCAATTCCATTAACTACCTCGGGCATAACAACGGCATAGGCCGGCGACAGACGCGTGTTATAGAAACGAATTTCAAGCATGAAGGCGATGAAGTTGAGAAGATTCTGACCAATGTGACTCTTTTTTGAATGTGTGGACATACAACGAGAGCGTTGACGGTGTAGAGATGAAAGAAGGAAGTGTGGAAGCCTTTGTCTCGAATGAAGAGGGCCAACACGTAGATCATCAAGAGACCAAGAGGCACTCCATAGCAGAGATGAATGAAGAAGACGATCACCGAGGGCCTCGACCAATCCACGACATCCTCAAGCATCGAGAGATTGCCCGTCACGATCTGCTCTCTGTCTCCCGGATACCAAATGAAATAATCTGGAAAGGCGTCTGTGCGAGAGCCACTTGCCTGTAGTTGTTTCCATTTTGAAATGATTCTTGGCGATAAAGGAAGTGCAAGTTTCTCAAAGAACTAGCTAGACATGTTCTTCAACATGGCCGTTATCGAATAAGGGCGTTGGCAACGCCGAGACTTTCCAGCTGCTATCGTCTGCGGGATAATCGTCGGTCATTCTGAGCAGATTCGAAAGTCCAAATGTCTCTGTCCTACACGACATTTGTGCCGTGACAGACTCTCACACCGAGAAGACCGCACCGTTTCGACTACTTTCGATTGCAGTTAGCAAGAAAGCACCTGCGAAAGCTTCTCAAGAGGCATCTCACAATCAGCCATGAAAATCTCGAACTCATGACCAACGCGTGTGCTTTCGCAGTGTAAAGAGACCCAATTCAGTGCGAGTTTTATTGCACGGCGAGTTTCGGGGCTCAGGCGACGGAGATCTTCTTCGACTTCTGCGACTTCTGCGACGCGGCACTCTTGCCGCTCTTCGTGCTCTTGTCGCTCTTCGCCGACTTGAAGGACTTCTTCGACTTGTCCCTCTTGCCCTTCTTCGAGAAGCTCAGCTTCTTCTTTAGCGCCTTCGTCGACTCCTTCAGGCTGCGCTTCGACTTCGACTTGGACTTCTTGCCGGGCGCCTTCGGCTGCGGCGGCTGCTTGGCCGACTTCTGCGAACCCTGCGACTTCGGGCGACGGCGCGAGGTCGACCTGGAAATGTTGGACAGGGTGGAGAGCTTACTTCTCGCTCCCCTTCTGGCTTTTCTCGGCCTTCTTGTTGTTCACGGCCTTGCCGCTCTTCTGGCTCTTGTTGCTCCTCTCTCCCGGCTTCTCGAGGACGGTGCCCTTCTTCGACTTCGGCGGCTTCTCCGAGCGACGCGAGCGGGACGAGCTGCGAGTCGCTGAAGTTCCTTCTTGATGTCAGAGGGAAGAAGACGAACAACGCTGGCTGGAGACGGAGGGCAGGAAGCTAGCGGAGCGGCTGCCCCTCGCCTCCTCCTCGAGGCAGGCCATCGCCGAGTGCGGCGTCGACAGCGGCAGACCCTTGGCGGCAGGCGGCGGCGCATTCGACGGCAGACGCACGCAACGGACATGCTTGGCGGTGACGTGCTGCGAGCAGGAGCCGCGCTGGGAGAGGTGGGCCGCCAGGTACTGCACCGTCTGCAGCTCTTCCTTCTCCTTCCTTCTCTTCTTGGATTGCCTTGATATTGATGCGGAGGGCACGGGCACGCTCGACGATCTCGATCTGCTGGACGGGATGGAGGGCGGCGCCGCGGAGTTGCGTGAAGAGGATGCCCGCCGAGTGCGACGGACGACGGCGAGCCGACAGCCAGAGGAGGACGGCGTCCGCTACCTCGAGCTCGCTGGCCACGGCGAGGTCGCAGCGCTCGAGGAGAAGGGCGAGCACGTGGACGGGCAGCTCGACGAACGTCACTTCGTGGACCATCTGAGGGATGAGGGGCAGAAGAGACATCCACCTGGCCGAACTTCGGCGCTGCGGTGGACGTCAGCTCGCGAAGCAGACGTGGCGAGCCGAAGCCGCGGCCGGCGATGGCCAGGGCCTGGATGGCCGCCTTCTCATTCTTCATTGCCGAGGATATCAGTTGCTACAAAACGGTCCCCTCTTATTTGGGTGTGAGACCTGTTCCAGCTGCGTTCGCAGGCTGAGCACATCCATGCGGGCGGCCAGTTCGAGAAGGTCGCTCGCCGCGCGGAAGCTCACCTGGAGCGTCTACTTCTTCTTCAAAAGTATTTTACCGAGCCGCGGACATGCTCCTTGTCCCCGTTGAGGAAACTCGTGAACATGCCGACCGCCGTCGGGTCGTAGCGCGTCACGTCGAGACTGCGCGAGCCCTGAGGCCTCGTGAGGGCAGTCGGACCCGCACCTTATTGTAGAGGCCGTAGAGGCGCGGCGAGTGGCGGCGCAGCTTCTCCACGGGCACGACAGCCGTGCGGTTCTGGGGGCCGAGGACGGTGAGGCCGCCGGTGCTGCTCTTCGAGCTGCGCGTCGACCGCGAAGACTTGGTGGTGGCCGTCGAGCGGGCGCTCTTCTCCGACTTGGCCGCCTTCTTCGGCTTCTCCGACTTGGACTGCGAACGCTGCGAGTCCTCCTTGCGCTTCGAGCTGAGCGCCGACGGCAGCCGCTTCTCCTTCGACGACGTCTCGGCGGACTTCGAGCTGCTGTCGGCAGTGGGAGACGGCAGGCGGCAGCCCACCTCGACGGCAGGACCTTCGCAGACGACATCCAGGCAGACGGGCGAGTAGACGACGAACAGCTGACAGACTGATCTCCCGGACTCCTTTTGAGGGATTTTATTTCCTCCTCCAGACTTCTCTATTCTCTTTGGACTTTTTCGTGCAGACTCTCAGACATTAAAATCATGCAATTACTGCCGAATGTCTGCAAATTCGGCTTGCAGTTCTTCTCAAGAACCGGGAAGATTGCCGCAGGACTTGATAAGAATTTACGAATGAGAAGGCGTGATATGAGAATCCGTGAATGAGAATTTACAAATAAGAACATAGAAGGGTGGAGAACTGGGAAGTTCGTCAAGCAGAGCGTCGACCCGAGCAAGGAGCCCAAATACATGAGCCTGAAGCCGGTTGCGGAGCGCCGTAAGAAGAAGAGCGAGGAGGAAGAAGATGAGGACGGCGACCACAAGAAGGAGCGACGCACCAAGGCCAGAAAGAAGGACAAGGTAAGGAAGAAGAAAGAAAGAGGAGGAAGTTTCAGGAGAAGGAGAAGGAGAAGGAGAAAGAGAAGGACGACGAGCCAAGTGACAAGGAAAAGAAGGAGGCGTGGAAGAGGGACAACTACGTGTGGAACGAGATCGGCAACGAGGAAGACGACGAGGACGAGGAGAAGAAGCGCAAGAACGACAAGTCGAAGGAGAAAGAAGAAGGAAGCAACGAGGCCAAGGAAAAGAAGAAGGACAAGTCACGGGAGAAGGAGGACGGCTCCAAAGAAGCCGTCAAGCGCACCAAGGCCCCTTCTGCGATCACCGAGGGGAAGAAGAAGCCCGTGAAGAAAGGGGACTACCTGTGGAACCAGATCGAATAAACACCTCCCTTCTGACTCTTGTGTTTTCTGGCATTCCAACTCTTCACTCTGAACCGCTTTGAGGGCATTCTCCCACGCTCTTTCCGACTTCGAAGATCCACTTCGCCCTTTTAGTAGTGCTGCGGTCTTTCAGTTGCTAGTAGCAGTGCTCAGTTGCTAGTAACAGTGCTAGTAGCAGTCTCATGTCGATCGGATACTTGATGAGCACACCCAGCCTGTTTCCTGTTGAGTCTTACTGCGACAACTGCCTGAAGCTTCGTCCGAGAAAGCTTAGAAAATACCAATACAAATAAGTAAATACCCCTCTCAGAGACGCATCAAATGCCTTTGAAGGGTCTCGGCGAGTCTCGGCAGTTCTGTCCCGTCAACAATCGTTCTTTTGCGAGTCTCCAGGGACATCTTGCGCTTGACGGAAGACAAGGCAGCGTCGGAGCTCAAAGCGTGCTCTTTGCTACTTTGTAAAAGCCGCGTCACATAGGACATCAATAGCAGATACAAACGGAACGATGGAGAAGAAGAGAGGCTAGCACCCTCGCTTGTCCTTCGGTTTCCCCTCCGGATCCCTATTCACGCTCTGTCTCACGTCCCTTGCATTTGTGATGGCTCGCCAAAGTTGTGAGGAAGAGTCCCTCATCACTCCTGTTAACATTAGTGATGCGACTTTCGCATGTCCATAGTGCCATTTTTGACTAGACCGCCGACATTTTTTTCAGCCGATTCTCTTCCCTGGAGGTTGGTTTCCTCCTCTTCTCCAAATAGACCCGCAGACGAAGGACGATGCCGCCAACGACTGAGCCCGCACTGGCGGCCTCGCGACATCTCTTTGGCTCGTTGGTGGCCGTCGCCGTGCTGCTCGCGCTCCTCGTCGTGCTCGTCTTTGTGCAGCTCTTCCTCGCCGTCTGCAACCATTTGAAGAAGAAACCCGTGCCTCCTCCCTCCCTTGCCTCATTTTATACAGACGGGTCCCACGTCCATCGTCGTGCAGCCGCGGCCGCTCGCCGTCGCGAAGACCGAGAGCAAAGAGCTGCGTCCAAAGGGCGATCCCAAGGAGAAGAAGGGACAAAAAAGCAAATCCAAGTCTTTTCTCTCAAGGAAAGAAGATCTCTCAGGACTGAGAATCCATCACAAAAGACGCCTTTCAAGGCAAAGAGCGCAAAATCGCCCGTGCCGCTGCCCCGCTCGCTATATGTGAAGAGCTCGAAGGGCTCGCGGTCGCCGTCGACGACCCGCCGAGGCCTCTCCAAGTCGAGAGTCGACTTGGACCTCTTCACTTCCTCCTCTCCTGTGAAGAAGAAGGAGTTGAAGGTGCCAGAGGAGCGCTTCTCACTGAGACGGGTGCCCCTAAAGAAGACCTCCTCCTCTTCCTCCAACTCGACCAGTGCCCCCAAACTCGACAAAGGTTCTCAAAACAAAGAGAGAGGAGCCTTGCAGAATCCCCGAAGAGCCCGAGCCCGGTGTCGGACGAGGAGACAGCGCCGTGGGATCGCTCGGACGCCCTCGACACGAAGACGGCCATCGGCTCTCCTTGTGAGAATTCTCTTCTAATAAGGAAAAGCAGACTCGGAACCGGAAGCCTCCCCACCGGCGGCCGAGGACGAGCTGCAGACGGCGCTTCCTACTCCCAACAAGCCTCCGTTCCCTTCCCAATAAAATCTTCTCTTGAGTTTCCATCTGCTCGAGATGTATCATTGTAGGGTTCTTCGGAAGACATTGTAGGGTTCTTCGCTTTTCCTGTCTTTGCCTTCCCTTCTCAGCCCCTTGTTGTTGCTTACACAGGAACCGGCGATACAAACAATGAGCATAGGACAAGCTGAGATGACCATCGCTCCTCCGTTTAACTCACCGACTAGCGCCCACTTCTGTCATAGATCTTCTCTGTGATTATAACAAGAAATCCTTCAAAGTGGCAGCCTAAGTCGTCGGCAACGACGCAAAGAGCTGAATAGAACCGAGACTCCACTCTACATAGCAATCTTTCCCTCAAATAAAAGTTTCTTTAGCAACTAGGGAGATTTCCTCGCAAGATGGGACGCCCATCCCGAGACGCTCTTTTCTGTCCCTCGTCAGCCTTTCCACGACGGCCATATACCGAAGACGCACGTGGACCGAATACTCTCCTAGCAGACAAGAAGACAACAAAGAGAAGGGTCAGGACAATGTGGGGAAGAAGGAAGTGGAGAGATCCCCTCTCGTGTGTAACTCTCTGATAATCATTGAGAGGCTTTATTCGAGGGCAGGTCGAGGGATTTCCTTGAGCTGAGAGCCAGATGGCGCTTGCTGCACGCCATGATTTTGCATCATTTTCGGATCTGACAGAGAGTGCCAATGAAGGACCTTCGTATACCGTTACCGATGGTTAGGTTCACTTGGACCGTCGGCAGTCCGCAGCTGCGCGTGTCCTTGCCGCTCTTCTGGTTCTTCTCGCTGGGCGACTCGAAGACGATGTCCATCTGAAAGGTCTCCTTCAAGGTCGCTCTCCAGACCCGCTCCAGCTGCGTCCGCAGACTGACCACGTCTATACGGTCAACCAGCTTGAAGAGGTCGCACGCCACGCGGAAGCTCACCTAGAGCCTCTTCTTCTTCCTTCCAGCTCTCACAGTGCCGCAGACATGCTCCTTGTCCCCGTTGAGGAAACTCGTGAGCATGCCGACCGCCGTCGGGTCGTAGCGCTTCGCGTCGACGTTGCGCAAGCCCTGAAGCCTCGAGAGACCAGCAGGGTCCGTACGGTGGTGTAGAGGTCGTAGAAACGCGGCGAGTGGCGGCGCAGCTGCTCCGCGGGCACGACGGCCGTGCTATTCTGCGGGCCGAGGATGGTGAGGCCGCCGGTGCTGCTCTCCGAGCTGCTTTCCGAGCTGCGCGCCGACCGCGAAGACGTGGTGGTGGCCGTCGAGCGGGCGCTCTTCTCCGACTTGGCCACCTTCTTCGGCTTCTTCGACTTGGCCGCTTTCTTCGGCTTCTCCGATTTGGCCGACGGCAGCCGCTTCTCCTTCGACGACGTCTCGGCGGACTTCGAGTTGCTGGTGGCAGTGGGAGACGGCAGGCGGCAGCCCACCTCGACGGCAGGACCTTCGCAGACGACATCCAGGTAGACGGGCGAGTAGATGACGAGCAGCTGGCAGACTGATCTCCGGGACTCATTTTTAGGCATTTTATTTCCTCCTCCAGACTTCTCTATTCTCTTTAGACTTTTTCGTGAAGACTGTCAGACATTAAAATGGTTCAATTCCTGTCGAATGTCTGCAAATTCGACAAATTCGGCCAATTCCCCTCAAGAAGCTGAGAAGGGTTGCCTTTCTGGTCTGTCAATTGAAGAGTCTGGGAGAATGAGAATAATTAATAAATTGAATATGTATATACAAAAAGCCTGGGGGGGGGGGGGTACCAACTAAATGAGTACCGAATGTTTAAACCAGATCTTTGACAAATTCTCTTCTTCGGACATGTTTATCGAATTGGAATGGTTGGAGGAGGGGGGGGGGGTCATCCGAAGGGCTGCTTGATGAAGAGAACTACAATGGAGGCGGAGAAGAAGAAAGTGCCGAGGACGGCGGTGGCCATCGCGCCGGCGAGGAGTCCCGTCTTCACGCGTCTCTCCGCTCTCGGCTGAAGACTTCGAATGACTCCTAGAGCCTCACTTCTGGAAGGCTCTCCTTGTCACTGCTTGATGACTTCGTCTTCGTCGAAAGCTCCTCCTCGTCCGTCTCCGTCGCTTCGCTTGTCGTTGTCGGCGGCTTTGAAGTTTCGTCGTTCGAAGCCTTCTGAGGGACCTGTTTGATGAGTTGTGCCTTTCCTCTTGTCACCTGTGCAGGCTTCGTGGGTGAAAATGACGTCTTCTTCTCGGGTTTCGACGTCGAGGTGGTCGGACGCTTTTTAGTCGATTTGATGGAAGAGGAGTTTGTCGGAGTCGTCTTTGACGTAGTTTCAACCGTCGAATTGGTTGAAGTTCCATTGGACGAAGTTGTGTTGGGAGTCGTGGTGAAAGTCGTGACTTCTCTGGTGAAACCAAGATTCCCAATCAACCTGTGGATGTTTCGGTCGTGTTCGATGCTGTGGGAGAGGACTTTGTTGTCTCTCAAAACCTCCATGTCCCGCAATTTACTTTCGCTCACCTTTAAGAATGTCGGTGGAGTTCGTGGAGATCGGTTTCACGAGATCCGGTGTCATCGTCGAGGTGACACTCGGCGTCGTCGTCATTTCTATATTCAATTCTTCTGAAGCAACTTTGAAATGCCGTTAGTCATGGAAGAAGACGACGGTTCTGTTGTTGGCCTGATGCTTGTCGTAGACGTTTCTTCTGCAACTTTCTCTCACTCTTCTTACAATTAGCTAACCCGCTGTCGTCGTAAAAGTGGTGGTATCTTTCGTAACCAAAGTGGAGGTGGTGGGAGACGTGGTCGAACTCATCAGCTCCGTCGAGGTCTTCGTGGAGATCGTTGTGGAGGCCGCAGTACTTGTCGACAACTTTGTTGTAGTTTCTCTCGCTGAATGAGACTCGTTGTCAAGATAGTGTGGCTTGCTTGTGGAAGGCGAGGTAGGAGGGAGAGTCGTAGTCCTTGCAATTGTCGTCGAGGGCACAATCGTAGGTGAACTCCTAGTCTCCGTGCTACTTCCAAGAGTGATCTCTAAATGGCCTTTTCATGCGCGCAGACTTTCAGACTGACTTGTAGTTGAAGTGGTTGCTGAAGGAGTAGTAGAACTCGGCGAGGGCTTCGTCGTCTTCTTTGTTGTTGTCTGCTTTGCCGTTGAAGTCGTAGGGGAACTCTCTACAATACAACACCTTCAGTGGTTGAAGCTTAAAAAACCTTTTCCAGTCAAAGTAGTCGTTGGTTTCCTTGAGGTGATAGGCTTTTCACTCGAAGTTGTCTCCGCTTTTGTAGCTAAAGATTTTCGCCATCCTCTTCATATTCACCTTTCTTGGTACTAGTGGTGGTAGAGGAGACGGTCGTCGTCGTGCGAGGCGTCGTCGTCGTCGGAGCAGTAATAGTGGTGGTTGGTGGTGGGAGACAACGAGGCGGCTTCGGTTCCGGCATGGAGTCGCATCCAAATAGAGCCATGTTTCCAGTCTGACTCGATGGACTGTTGTTCTCCTTCATACCTCCTCATCATTGTTGCCAGACCTGAAACTGATGCCTCCTCGATGGGCGCTGTTCGCTCCACATTCAACCTCCACTTGCGACCTTCAACTTCTTTGTCTTCCAAGGTCTAAAGAGAGATCTCACTCTCCAATCTTGAAGGGAAAGAAGCCGCCGCCTTGAATCGTCCACAGCTCGTCGCCCAGTCGAAGGCGACACTCGTGGCCTGGAGCCACAGCCACCGTATTCACACTCTTCAATGGACTTGTGAGTATTTTTCTTAAGACGCACTTCATCAACGTTGAATTGCTTCTCGCCTAAGGCTGGCGAGTAACCTTCACAGAGTCCCATCATGTCGCTTCTGAGAACTCTCCTTTTCTTCCCAAAACAAACCCAAAGAAAATGATTTCGCTTTTGAGAGTTCCTTTCTGCAATTGATCAAAGCGACTTTGACAGTCTTCATTCAGACTCAAGTCCAAGACGCACGAGATGCGCATCTTCTTTCTGACAATTTCTTCTCTTTCCCTCTCCATTTCGAACTCGATTGTGAAGGGGAATTCGAGAAGATTTGCCTCCGTCGAGGAGCTCATGCCTCCCGGCATCTTGTCCACGTCGAAACAGCGACCTCGCATCACAATCACTAACTTCTATCAGGGAGCCCTTGTTCGAGTTGAAGAGGAAACCTGGCCGGGCTTCGGCTCGAGGACCTTGTAGGGAAGATTGTGATCTCCGTCGTAGGAGAGCACCTTCTTCTCGCACTCCTTGTCACTGAAATGATCTTCTTTGTTTGCACATAGAAGATTTAGTTCTCTTCTTGTTCACTCTTTCCTCTCCTCCAACCTGTAGACGCGTGCCACATCGGAGTCTTCGCTCGCTTGAAATTGGGAGCAGGCGTCTCCGTATCCGTCTCCATCCAGACGCTTCACCCTATCTGCACTGACCGAACTCGATCCCTTCACCTGAAGCTTGAGAACTCACATTCACGACTTCTCACCAAGAAGACATGAAAGAGCAGGAGAAGCGTGACGACGAGGACGTCGCGACGGAGCATCGTCGACAGGACGCCGACCTTCGGCGAAGAAGTTCTGACTAAATTTGCTTCTTATGTAAAGAATGATGTGTTATGTTGATGCAAATTGATTTCATTTCTGTTCCAGTTCATGGTTAGAGTTGATTGTGAGTGAAGACATGGAAATCCTTTCAATTCCATGTGGACTTGAGAGGATTTCTCTTACAAGCTCTTCTGCTAGACGGATCTCAGTGTTAGAGCTTTTTCTTCTTATTCAGCATTTCGATTTGTACATCGCGATGGTAAGAAAAAAATGCTTTATAACGAGGGAATTGTGGGACCAGAAGGGTTCAGTCGCTTTGAGGGCACGAAAGCGGGCGTCGGCGACCCTTCCACTACAACGATCGTCGGCGTCTCGAGCTGCTTCGCCGGCGACTTTGCGAACTTCTTCTCGAAGATCTTGTTGCCTGGTTTTTCGGGAGGGGCGAAGCAGCATGTCTTTAACTTGTAGTTTATTTCGGTATTGTAGTATTTGTAGCTTTATGCCTATAGCGGTGTAGTTTTCTCATCTGTAGTCTTTATAAGACTTGACACCGACATTTCCTTTCACTTTTCTATTCACTCTTCTATTGTACGTCTCTATTGTCTCCGGTGAGATAAAGCCTGTTGTGAAATACTATTCCTTACTACACGTCAGCTAGCCGGCAAGAACCAAACAAGCAGGCGCAGAGAGCGACGAAGGTGAAGACGGGTGTTGCGAGGACGAAACAGAGGCCGATGCAGATGATGAGAACCACGAGGAAGGTCAGGTCCAGTGAGCGAGGAGGAGTGATTTCGACTCACAATTTTGCAGAAGGAAGCAATGAAGAAGAAGGTTTGGGAAGTCGACGGCCCCTTCCACTCTCAAATCGCTTTCCCCGACAAAAAAGAGAAGAAAGAGACTCTCGCAGCAGCAAGAAGACAACAAGGGGAAGGGGAAAGGTCAGGACAATGTGGTGAAGGAGGAAGTGGAGAGATCCCCTCTAGTGTGTATGTAACTCTCTGATAATCATTGAGAGGCTTTATTCGAGGGCAGGTCGAGGGATTTCCTTGAGCTGAGAGCCAGATGGCGCTTGCTGCACGCCATGATTTTGCATCATTTTCGGATCTGACAGAGAGTGCCAATGAAGGACCTTCGTATACCGTTACCGATGGTTAGGTTCACTTGGACCGTCGGCAGTCCGCAGCTGCGCGTGTCCTTGCCGCTCTTCTGGTTCTTCTCGCTGGGCGACTCGAAGACGATGTCCATCTGAAAGGTCTCCTTCAAGGTCGCTCTCCAGACCCGCTCCAGCTGCGTCCGCAGACTGACCACGTCTATACGGTCAACCAGCTTGAAGAGGTCGCACGCCACGCGGAAGCTCACCTAGAGCCTCTTCTTCTTCCTTCCAGCTCTCACAGTGCCGCAGACATGCTCCTTGTCCCCGTTGAGGAAACTCGTGAGCATGCCGACCGCCGTCGGGTCGTAGCGCTTCGCGTCGACGTTGCGCAAGCCCTGAAGCCTCGAGAGACCAGCAGGGTCCGTACGGTGGTGTAGAGGTCGTAGAAACGCGGCGAGTGGCGGCGCAGCTGCTCCGCGGGCACGACGGCCGTGCTATTCTGCGGGCCGAGGATGGTGAGGCCGCCGGTGCTGCTCTCCGAGCTGCTTTCCGAGCTGCGCGCCGACCGCGAAGACGTGGTGGTGGCCGTCGAGCGGGCGCTCTTCTCCGACTTGGCCACCTTCTTCGGCTTCTTCGACTTGGCCGCTTTCTTCGGCTTCTCCGATTTGGCCGACGGCAGCCGCTTCTCCTTCGACGACGTCTCGGCGGACTTCGAGTTGCTGGTGGCAGTGGGAGACGGCAGGCGGCAGCCCACCTCGACGGCAGGACCTTCGCAGACGACATCCAGGTAGACGGGCGAGTAGATGACGAGCAGCTGGCAGACTGATCTCCCGGACTCATTTTGAGGTATTTTATTTCCTCCTCCAGACTCCTCTATTTTCTTTGGACTTTTTCGTGCAGACTCTCAGACAGTATAATGGTTCAATTCCTGCCGAATGTCTGCAAATTCGACAAATTCGGCCAATTCCTCTCAAGAAGCTGACAAGGGTTGCCCTTTCTCTATTTCAATACCCTATTTCAATGCCTCATTGTTATGTCAGATGCGCCCTCCAATTCTTCGTCTGGGAGAATGTTTAAACCAGGCGAAAAATCACAATATGGTTACCCAAAACAAGTCTTCAGCACTTATAGCACGCATCCTCATTGATCTTTTATCTTCAAGTCGCTTCCGAAAAATTGTAAGTGAGAGAAGCTCTTGCTCGTTTCTCCCTCTTCTCCCTTCCTTCACTCTTCTCTCTTCCCCCCTCATGTTGTCGCCCCCTCTTCTTTTCCCTCTCCTTACCCGTTGGCATTGTCTCGCTGACCAGCAGAGAGGCAGACGCCGTCGCTTGAAAAGCAACGCGTTACGCCCCTGCGGGGTCAGTCGGGCCCGCCACGGATGCGGCTTAGACCTCGTCGCTGCCCGACCGTCCATCCGGCCTGTTGCGCCGCTTCAAGTTAACTGTGGCCCCCCTTCTCCTTCCCTGTCAACACCCCCTCGTCATGACCTGTCTCCTCGGTAATCCCAAATTCGAAGTTTTCATCCAGGGGTCCTAGGTCAAAACCAATTATGTTTTTGTAATGAGCATCCAAAGCTGAGTCGAATGAGGTATGATGGACCCCTTAACCCCAACCCTATACCTCTTAACCAGACCCCCAGGGGGGGGGACGCAATGTCCGGCGTCCGTCACGCTCTGGTTAAGCCGTTCTAATAGTGGGGTTAAGGCTCTAACTTATACCAATCGACTCAGAATCGAGCGCTGATGAAAATGAGACACTTTGTTCTCCCCTTTTTATAGCCTTGTACATTTTTGGTCTCTTTTTACTTTTTGTTCTCAATCGAGTACCCGTGTAGATAAACTTTGATGATCTCGTGTGTGCGCACTTTAACTTGT
Organism: Poikilolaimus oxycercus; assembly: GCA_034700245.1. Classification (NCBI taxonomy): domain Eukaryota; kingdom Metazoa; phylum Nematoda; class Chromadorea; order Rhabditida; family Rhabditidae; genus Poikilolaimus; species Poikilolaimus oxycercus. The sequence goes on from JAQIXL010001201.1 coordinate 19,573, forward strand.
TCAGTCGACAGCTGACAATGATCAGAATCAGATGTCTCTTGCAAGGACGTCGTCAACTCGACGTCCATGCTTAGCTTCAATGCATAGTGGATACCGACTTCATATATGAAGCATGGAGATCATGGAAAATTTTATGTCCCCCAGGAACATGTAGAAGAAATCTTTTTTTTTGTCAACCACAACCAGATCAGTCTACAAGAGTGATGTTCAACCGCCGTAGTAAACCCTATTGCGAGCTCGTAATATCCTCGTGATATATCGCGAGAACATCATGATATGCTCGTAATG
>JAQIXL010001202.1:0-19854 GCA_034700245.1 Poikilolaimus oxycercus
CTCAAGTTTGTAGCATTTTCGACCCTGTCAGCTTCTTTTTTGATGCTATATTCGACTTCTACGGGTATGATTTACCCAGGAGAGGTAGGATTAGCCCACGAAGCAGCGACAAAACACGATTTCAACGACATCCGAACGCAGCACGCGACGCGTCGCGCGCGCGGCGCGCGTGTTTGATTTCATGATGTTCGACTTTCTTCTTCCCTGTTTCTTCTGCTTCTTTCATTACCCCCCGTTTCCCACCCTTACGCGAACTTCTATTCACCATTTCTGACAGGTTCCTCATGGGAAAAGCCAATAAAATCGACTCTAAGTCTGACCAATCGATTTTCAGCCTGCAAAAAGCACTTTATCGTTTTCTACTACAGGAAATGGCGTGAAATCGCGAAACAAACTTGATGGCGATGAAGATCGGTCAAAGACGAGTCGAATGAGCCCTTGAACACCCCAGAAAGCCCATCATATGCTCAAAATCGAGCCGTCGCGAAATAGGTCCTTAATTTCAAGGCTGTACCAGCCTCTAGAACAAACTTTCGCACTTTTACAGAAAATCTCTCATATCATGATCCCATGTTGGTTTCAGGAGGGAGGCATTCGTGGCTATTTGTTACATCGCGCATTGCCACACTCGGTTTTACCTTGCCGTGATTTTCAGCTACGCGTTTGAATTCTATTAGTGGTCGTGTATCCGCCTCAATTTCAGTTTTTCTCTTTAAAAGCATCACATGCTACAGCATACTTCTCCCCCCCCCCCCCCACATCACCATCGAAATTTTCCGTCTTGCTCCTCCCTTTCAAGAGCAAGAGCTGCTACATACGACGCAAAGCGGCAGTCCGCATTTTCTCATTTCTCCTCGTCGGACCTCAGCCGTTCTTGACACTTTCCACTCGCATGTCGGAAGGAGGAGAGAGGGAATTCTCAGTGCTCTGTCTACTCTTCTTCGTCAGAGTCAGCAGAAGGGAGGCGCTTCTTCTCTAAGCTGCCTTGACCATGCGAGGCTTGAAAGAGAGAGGAGGAGGAGGGCCACTACGTAATTTCTACTCTTTACTCCTCTCGCCCACGCAAGAGCAAAACATCCCCCGCTCCTTCTTTGCTAGGGCGTATCGCGATTGGCTATTTATTCACAGAGAACACTTCTGCTGCCGACTCATTTTGCTTCTAAACGACTAGCTTGTGCCTACGTTTCGTTGAGTGCGCATGCTCTTGAATGAGAATCCTAGCTGCTCTACACTGACGTTAGAAAAGAAATTCTGAAATTAGCCGCCCCTGCAAAGCCCTCCTCCGCCTTATCGTGATGTCCTCAGTTTCAAATGCATTCCTTAGTCGTAAAGTGAGGACGGTTCATTAGTGAGTGGAAAATCGGACGGATATTTTTCTGTGTTGTTAGCGCTCTTATGACTCGTTTCGTTTCCAAAGCCTACTCTTTAGATGATTTGAGTATCTCTGCTTCCCGTGACAAATCCAACAATCAGGTAACATGACTCTTCTCCTAACGCAATGAAATCTCAAGCCACGTGCTAGCCTCTTTTTCCTTTGAATGATTCCAGCGAATGCAGTTCGCACGCCGTCTTTTGCAGCCTTCTTCGTCGATGGCGGAAGTATTTCGCCGCAAGTTGAATTGAGCCATTTATTTACGTGTACTTTTTCTCTCCTTGCCCGTCTCACCCCGTGATAGAACTCGAGTTCTCCTCATATTTTCGTATCTTCCCTTACCTTCCTCTCTTCTGCGCCCTGTTTTGAAAAACGCGGCGACGAATTTTGAAGGATAAGCAAGCAGACGACTGCGCTGCAAGTAAGCACGCGGAGAGAGCAAAATCTTTTATTGAGACGAAGGATTCTCTCTTCCTCAGAATTGATCACTGCCCCAGGTCGGATGGGCGTACATTTTTCGTACATCCAAAAACGCGCGCTTTTTCACGCCAAATTTTTTAGGTGAAAAATCGAATATGTTTCAGCGAAGATGTATCTGTTTTTGGGTCGAAAATTTTCGTGCATTTTTCGTACCACTAAGAATGTACGGCCATCCGACCTGGGAAGACATTTCGCCGAGTTTTCGCCGTTACAGTACATTGGGCGCGCGCCACATTTTGTTACAGTATCCGGCGGTGCTTTTCGTAGCTCCTTTGCGAACTAATTCACCGACAGTACTGTACGGGCAGGTTGATCTGAAAACGTAGACCGGTGTCTTGTTCAAGGCACAAAACTACTAATTTAATCTCTTTCATTCCAGCCAGATTAGAAGACAACGAGGTTGAGTTGAAGAAAAAGTTTCAGTGCCTGAAGAAGAAGAAAGCAAGGAAGAGCGCTAAGCCGACAACGATGATCGAGAGAAAACTGTTGGACTGCGAGACGATCGGCTTGTCTGTTGTTGCTCGAAGGATACGTTCGCTGATGCCGAGAATCGCTTCACGGGCTCCCGGCCAAGGATGCGGTCCTACAACAAAATTGCCTTTCAAACCAGTGTACGAGCCGGTTCGTTAAATTAACGAACCCACCCAGTCGCAACTGGCGGACCCCAGTCGCAAATTTGGTCTGGGATGCCAACCTGGTCGGTTTTTGGGCCATTTTGAGGCGTTGTGGGATCGACCCAGTCGCTTTTTCGGCCTTTTTGAGGTCTTATGGAACCGACCCAGTCGCTTTTTTGGCCTTTTTGAGGTCTTATGGAATCGACCCAGTCGCTCCCAGGAAGCCCTAAGGAACCGACCCAGTCGCATTTTTGAGGTCTAACGAACCTCACTCGAACACTGTTTCAAACTCTCTAACGGTCACCTTGAAGGCGATATTGATACGCAGCCGCTGGTTCCAGGACGACCGCCTTGGCAAGAACCTGAACAACTTTAAATCCCCAGAATTTTAAAACAAACCGGATCACTGAGAGCCAAATTGACAATGCTAGGCTTTGCGCCAATTAAAGCGGCCAGTTCATCCATGAAAAGCAGGCAGTCCACCTGAAACAAAAACTTCTGAAAGGAAAGAAAACTACTTGAATAGTGTGTCTTGGTGATGCAACGTAGCGCTTTTCTCTGGCCGTTCGCTTAGCGATAACATCAGACTCCATTTCGGTCTTTGATGGTAGCAGAGTCCGTCCGGAAAGAACATCGAAGAAGATTCGAGCTTGCATCTCAGAGATAGGCATGATCGAACCGGCTGGCTGAAATTGCTCAAGGTCCAGAAAACATCAAAACTTGTAAACCTGGATAAGACCAATGATGGCCAAGCTGTTGTGATCTGCCGTCTCCAAGGGGTACATATACTTGAAGGCCTCGACGCGGTTCTCGTGAACGGGAAGAAGTTTCCCTTTTTCGATCAGCGGGAACCCGAATTTGTAGCCCGTTGATAGAATTACCTACAGCTTCCTTTTTGACAATGCCTCGACAATTTAGCATTATTACGGGAACAAAATGCTTGGAAATCAGCACGCACCGCGTCAACTTTGTCGACCTTGGACCCATCGTCGAAGATGACACCGTTTTCGGTGAATTCGCCAATGTTCGGCTTCACACGGACTGTCCCGCTGATGAGACGGTTTGGTAATTCGTCACTTAGAGTCGGGTGGGCACTGCAAACTGATGGGCTGAATCGGAATTGGATATCTCTCTGCTATACAGCTGCAGTTGCAGAATAATATTCCAGCGTGTATACGTTAGTGATAACGCTGAAATCAGAATACTGATGCATACTAACCATCTCAATGGATGCTTTGGCTTAAGACCGTAGATTTCGTGATCGAAACGCTTGTTCAGGCGTCTCTCGTCCAAAGCGTCGCGAATTGAGCTAGGCAAGAGGCTGAAGAGGGCCATCCGAGCTCGTCGATTGTTGAATGCATCCCACGGCGCGCCATACTCAGCGGCTTTGCTCAGAACCCAGGCGCCACGGCGAGTTGATAGATACACCTGAATGTTTCTCCTCTTTGATTCAGAGGAAAAAACACCTGTTCAGCAACAGAACTCAGATCGACGGCCACATCGACGCCCGAGTTTCCGATGCCGACGCATACGATTACTTTGTCTTCGTAGCCTGAAGACTTGAACGGTCAATGAAGCCAAAAAGCAACTGGCCTCGATGTTCCTTGTAGTCATGTGAGTGAAGAATCTTTCCTTTGAAGTTCTCTTGACCAGGCCAAGGCTTGGGCCACAAGGGCTCCGCGTGGTGCCCAGTGCAGAGGAGGACACCGTCAAACGTCTCCGTCTTCGAGGAATTTTTACTGAATAAGAGTAAGATGCAGACACTATTGTTTCAGCAGTTGATCAAGGTTCCGTCCGTCCCCCCCCCCCCTCCAGCGGAGGCTCGATTCGTAGCAGAAAGACCTACTCATTGGTGAATGTGACATCCCAGCGACCACTTGTCTGATAGTCCGCAGCTCTCTTGATTTCTACTACCTTCGTGTTGAAGCGAATTCGTCGGCGAAGGTCGAAGTTATCGGTGTAGCTCTGAAGAATTCTCTTATTGTTAGACGATAAGCGGCACCTCGAAGTACTGCAAGAGATGTCGATTGTGCATGTAATTGGCAGCGTTGGCGGGCGGTGGGAAGTCACTGTACGCCGTCATCTCCTTAGATGTATTCACCACTGTGGACTTCATGACGGTGGAATCTACAATAGCGACGAAATTCTTTCGAAACATTTGGCATCGCTCACACTCGGTATCGCCTGGTTTGAAGTGCCAGAGGCCACCGATGTCACAAGTCGCCTCGAAGCAAACCGGCTCGAATCCGTAGAGCAACGCATGGCTGCAAATGCAGATTTGTTTGAAACATCGTCAAAAAGTGGTGTTCCCAGAGACAAGTGGCCCACCGTATGCAAGGCAGTCCTGATGCGCCAGCACCAACGACGGCGATTCGTTTTCCCATTCTCCAAGAATCTTTACAGCCAAGTCGAAGCTGAAAGATTGTGTTATTAGCAATACACTGTCCCCCGGTAGAATGTGACGAAGCGAAGGAGTCAAAGGCAAAATTAAAACGAGAGCAAGTATTCATCGTCTGAAGGAGTCGCTCTTCGATAGGTGCTTTTAAGCGAGCTCCAAACGGATGCGAGACCACTCCAACCAATGTCGAGACAGGCTCAACAACGTGAGAATTGAGAGAGAAGATGAGGCGTCATCTCACCAATGACCAAAACGTGAAGAGAGAATCTGGTTCAAAAGAAAGAGAGGAACAGAAAGGGGGAAAGAGAGACAAGAGGAGGAGGAGAGAGGACGGTCGAGACATGGAGCCACGCGACTTGTCGCGTGGTGCGCCGTCCGTTTCAAGCCGCTTTTGGGCTGGGTGCACTTGCGCTTGTCCATGAAATCGTCTCCGTTTCGTCATTCTTCAACGATGTCACAAGAAGACGAAAAACGTGGTTTTCGCTTTAAGACATCAGAGAACATTTGGGCAAGACACGCGAGGCTACGGTAAGGAGACACAATGATGTGGGGTGGAGGCGCCCCCATCGCCCCAACATCTTCCCCCGAGAGGCCCTAGAAAGAGAGAACCCCAGCGATTGAGGGGAGAGATTCGAGTGGTGTCGATGTTTGAAAGGAATTGTGTTTTGAGTGAGGGACGGTAAGGTGGATGTGGATGATTTCGTCTCCAACTCGATGAAGTAAAAGTGCGGCTAGGTTGAGTCGAGGCAGAGGTCCAGTGTTTCAATCTTCCAATCTCTTACCTAACTGACGCGCTGGGACCTCGTCGTCACCGACCTATGTAGGTGTCTACAAGGACGTAAACTACTCGATGTTGAATAGGTTGAACAATATCTTTATTCTGATTAATCTCGCATTAAAACAAACTGGCAGTTTAAAGTTAAGAAACAAATTGTGAAAGACCGAGGAAAACGGTGAAAGTGCTTCAAAGAGAATTGTGTTTCGCTTCTTGTCGCATTTAGCAGAGGTTCTTCGCAAACCCGACGCGGTTGTTCACGTAGTCATACGTGGCGCAGTAGTCACGAAGGAATGTGTCGCCGAGGATCCAGTCAGGTCCTCCCTGAAAGCACATTTTAGAGCATCAACGTTTTTTTTTCTGTCTTTTTTGTCGATTAGCAAAGGTGAAACACACCTGCTGGTTGAGAGGATTGAGAGCGAAGGCGCATTGGTTGCCGAACGCTTGATACACGTAGCGATTCGGCGTCACCGAAAAAGTGGCACCTAAGGACTTTCATCTGCCGAGAAGTTGCAAACCATTCATAGCAAAGTTCAGATTTGGCAATCCCTCTGTTGAGCAGCTCATCAGGTACATTTGGTAGTAGCTATCGTACTAAAGGAAACTCCCGCATTGCTTTGAAGCTTACCGTTGCGCCGACTTGCGCTGCAGCGTTGTCCACAACCGCCTGAGGTCCGTAAAGCAGCGACGTGCCGGTGTCGGAGATTGCGTTCGTTGTTGACGAGAACGTGTACGTTCCGACAGAAAATCTAAGATAATGGTGTTTTCAGAAGCCGGCAATTTCTTACGAATCAAGATTGACCTGCCACCAGGCATCAGCCGTAATGGGCACCCAGGCCAAAGTGTTGACATCGCAATTCTGAGAGTCGAAGGCGCCAAGCGTGATCTGGCTCGCTTCACAAGCCGAGTCGCCATCGCTCTAAACACTTTCTTGCATTGTATGCTTTGCTGTTTACAATAAGACAAGCAACAATAAACAAACGCTGAGGAAGACAGTGAATTCTCCATTGGGAAGAGCACCCTGTTCGGTGGCTTGGACGAGTGCCGGTAGAACGTTTTGGCCGTTGACCGTAACCATCGAAGGCCAACCAAGTCCGAGAATTCCATCTTGTTCGGTCTAAATTTCCGTTTCGAAATCTTTCGCTTGACACTGACCGCTCCCGATCCATCGAAAGCCGAACCAATCGTGTTTGCCTGACCGAAGATCAACGGGAAGCGGAGGTCGGCAAACTACAACGAGGATGCTTTAGCACTTGAAATTTAACCTGGAAGTAGTCGTAGCCGAGGCCGCCAGACGCCGAACCAGAGCCGTACGCAATGTTGAAGGAACCGCTGAGTGGTTGGTAGGTCGATGATTTCGAAGATCTAAACATTTTCTGATACCCCTTTTAGTATTACTGAAAATATTGCTGCTTTCCACAGCCGACTCCACCAGAGCTGCAGCTTGAGTCAATCACCCAGAGGTTCGACGAACCCGTATCGGGGACCACCTTGAAAGTGTTTTTAAAAAATTTGGCTTAACCTGGAAGCTTTGTGGAGGTGTACCGAGTGATAAGATGGCCATGTAGTCCAGGTCATAATAGTCGTAGATCTGAACGTTTTGGATGCACAGTATTCGTGGTACCTGCGTGGCATCAACGCTACCCGTACTCAACTTGTCCAGTCTGCTCGAAGTAACCGTTGTTGTCGTCGTTTGTCGCGGTCGACTGTGACGTTCCGTTCGTTTAAATCGCTCTAACAGTTGGTGATGGGCTGCTTCAGCATGCACATTGCTCCAATTGCCCGTCCGTAGTAAGCGTTGTCGATGACTCTCAATTTTTCTGAATTTTATGTCTCCAAAGAATCACTGGAGACTTACTTGAGAGGAATTGTCTGAGCCAGAAGGCACTCGAGCACGAGAAACACGCAGAACAGCTTGACGAGCATCTTTTGGAACCTCCAGAAAGTGCCGAAAATGCTCTGGATTATTTCAGCCAGCCCTCGATGGTCTTTTATAGTCTCCGATGATGCCAGGTTGGGCATCAGATTATTCAAATTCTCTAACCTCGCCGTGCACTCTAACAGTCGCGTAACGCAACAACTAAATGTCACCATTTCTAGCGATACGCCTAAATCCGATTACGATTTGGCATTGTCGCCAAAATCAAATCAAGGGCTAATTTTTGGCGGACGAGTCGCACGTCTGGGTATGCTAATTTCTACGCTCGCCTCTCATGCGGAAGGCATTTCAGTGCGCCTGCACCGAAAAGAAAAAACCGACCTTCTCCAGTATGTTTCAACAGCTTCATTTCAACGAAGTGCCGCTGACAACCACGCCTTCAATTTTTTTTATATGCGCCGTCGATTCGCCGATGGGATTCAAAGAATTTTTTTCAAATCTGTTCTGCTTTATCAGCATGTTGATGCAACTTTGGAGAGATAACGAAAGGCAATAGAATTCAAAATACTTAAAGCGAGATCTCGCAGACGTAGCTGTGGCTGTTAGCGCAATCGTCGATGGCCCATAGACCGGTTTGCATGTTGAGCGTTGCACACAGGTCGTTCGTGTTGTTTCCTGGCTGGCCTGCAACAAAAGGATTTCAAATTTGAAACGGAAAGGAGAAGAAACTGAGTAGAAAATTCTCACCATCAGCCCAATTAGTGAAGGTGACGTTCTTGCCGCCGAACCACTCCCACTGACCCGTCTGATCCTCGAGGCCAAGCCAAAGGGCGTTGAAGCTCGAGCTGCCATGATTGGCCAGAGCTGCGACAAGCCTTACTCAGAAGAAGGAGGCTCACCTCGAACTTCGCTGTTCTCAAATCCATTGCCGATGCTCACCAGTGTGGATCGTGAGTCCTGGTTGCGACAATCGCGGAGAGCCCCGAAGAAATCATTGCCTGAGAATAGTTCTGTTTCAAAAAGAACGTCTGGCAAACCTTGGAAATTGTTGTAGTAGTAATAGCACTTGTTCGGGTAGGAGATTGACTGAACCCACGAACCGCTTGTTGGGCAAGCTAAAGGGAAAACCTTGCATTCGTCGAGTGCCACTGACCTGGAGCTACCTGAGTCGTTTGTCCGTCAGCGAAGTGCGACGGCGCCGAGACGGCAAGGGAAGCGAGGGCCATGGCGAGAAGTCGCTGCATTGTTCTCTCGAGGTGAAGATTGGTGTCGAAGTGGCTTCCATGTCGGCCTTATAAACGGCCAACCGCACCCTCTTCCGCTCTGTCGTCTGGACTTTTCTCGGCGCCTCATCAAAGCGGGTCCATGCGACGTGCGCGAGGCAGAAAGATAAGCATGTGGAAACACGACTCAACACCGCACAACACGGCGGCACCCGTTGAAAGGGCATTTCGTCTTTGCGAAGAAACGGAGAACAATCGGACGATAAGGGGTCCGGGTCGAGCGTCCATATTGCACAACGGACTAGTCATCGGGATTTTATTGCGACTTTTTCCGAAACGACCCTTGAAATGACCAATGATTCAGAAGGTTTCGGAGACGGGCTACAAGGCACTACAAAGCGAGGAAATGGTCAAGTCAAGTTTGAGTACAACTCGAAGTCTACAAGAAGCTTTACCACACAGAACATCGTCTTGAGGGATTCATGGGTGCATGTGGTCGGCATGAAAACGCTTCAGCGAACCCGTCAAAGTTAAAGAAAGCCTGAAAGTTCTCTATAATGGGGCAAAAATGCTTTTACCGCATTGATTCGAAAGCCTCCTGGTGGATGTGAATCGCTTAGAAGCAATTGCTGAAGACTCTCTTTACGTCTTTGATTGCACCAATTCTAGACAATCTTACTAGCTCTTTTCACATCAAAAACCTTTGCTGCACCAATGAAGAACAATTGTTCGTTGGTATATTTCTCCAGACCCGGAAGAGGCCTATCGTCTCCATTTTGCTTCAAATATCGCTGATATGCCTAGAAGCAATTTAAAAAAACTCAGAAATTTTAACCCGGTAAGCCAATTTGATGCCGCCATTGTCTGCAATGTTTTCACCCAGCGTCAGCAGGCCGTTTATATGCATTCCAGTTTGAGGTTCCTAAACGGCGTAGGGGAGATTTGTGCTAAAAGCATCATACGACTAAGGCGCCGTATTGATCAACGAAGCACTTGGCTTTCTGGGTAAACTTTTGGCGCACCGCTGGCGTCCACCATTCACGGAGGTTGCCGATGCCGTCTAGTTGTGAGCCTAGATGGATTCACTGTAGACTTGAGTACTGAACATACCTCTATCGTCAAAGCCATGTGTTAATTCGTGCGCGACGACGTATCCGATTCCGCCATAGTTGAGGTACCTAAACGGTAGTGGAGGTAAAAATAAAAGTCAACTTTGGGTTCTCCTTGCTGAACCATGGATCTTGCAAGAAAGCCGCCATAAACACTACAAACATTTGCTCGAACCAAACAGCTTCGCTAACTGATTGCGTTCTTTCCACTGCTGTAGAAGGCGTTTACTTCAGTGGATGGTCTTGTGAATTCGTGGCGATCAACTGGCTTCACCAGCTGTTGATATTGGTATGCATTGTTCCAATTTATATAGGCTGCCTCAAGTTCGGCCATGCTCATTCCTTCATGGACATTCAACTGAAACATATTTTAAACTCGATGAAGTCTCAACCTCTCGGTAATGTTCGTCAAGCCATGTATCGTTGAGAACACTATCCTGATAGCCCACTTGAGCAACGACTTGCTGCAACTTCTCCAAAGCGGCTTTCTTGGTTGCAGCATCCATCCAGTCGTTCTCTAAGAGCATCTCTCGAAACGCTTCCCGGAGATCCTCAACAACGACCATCATCTCCTTCTTTGATGCCTAAATTCTTTAATAATCGTGCAAAATACGAGCAACCGCATCGAAGTAGTTTCTGGCATACAGAGCACTCGCAGCGAACATCATTTTGCTAAGAGTGATAGTCGTGCATTCCTTCCATCGCACAGGACGCATAACAAAGCCATAAATTGCTTTTCTGAGTTCCTAAAGAAATGTTGTGAAAAAAGCAACTCACAAAGGCATTCTCCTGATATCTTTCACTGTAATAGTATGAACGTCGATGCGCAAAGCGGTGCATAATGTAATTGGCGAGCAATCTCGTGTCTGTTGCTTGTATAAGCTCGGTGAGTCGTTGAAGATAGGCAGGCTCATTGACGTTGATCAGCTGGTCTGGACTGAATAAGTGTTGAACTTCCTTCGGTGCAGCCAGTTGGAAGAAGCGCTCCCAATCAATCTAGAAGAAAAAAGTTGCTTCTAATGTAATAAGGTAAACCAAAGGCATCAGGTTCTTCAGATCTCGAATCGGCATTCTGTGATCAAGTTCTGAAACGTTTCGACGGTTCTCCGGCGGTGTCATGATGCTTGCTAGGCGCTTCTCAAACTCGATCAACTCGTCGATGCCTTCTTCAATTTCGCTTATGTTGTAACCAATGCTCGAGTCTTCGGCCAGATATCGGGCCTTCAAGTGGGATAAATTTTCTTCAAGAAAGGACTCATACTTGGTTGATAGAAAACAGTCGCAATGCCACAAATTGTTTCTTATATTCCGTAACATTGAGGTAGTACTTCTGGCTCCTCAATGGGAGTGAGCCTTGATCTAGCGAGATCATGCGCCTCGTCACATCGTGGTAATCCGTATCAATACTGAAGGAAATTAGACCGACATCTCCAGCCGAGGTCCTCTCCATGGTTGCCAATAAGGCAGTCAGATCAAAGCGCTCCTTTTCCCACTTCGAATGATGTAAAAGCGGCCAGTACCCCATGTCCTGAAGCAAGTTTTGCTGCACTGGTAAAGCAAAACCTCTATTTCCTTCATTAAACTCGATCCATTGCTGATGCTCAGCGCATCCGTGTCCATGCAGGCCTTATGGAAGAGCTTGTACTTGTTGATAGCGTTTGAGGAAGAAGGTTTGGGGTAGTTCAACAAGGCTGCGTTTCAAGACAAATAATGATCGCAAAGATCTTACCATTCATTTGTCTCGTCACCAGCTCAATAAGGACATCAAAATTACTATAAGACGCTCGATCTTGAGGGATCGGGTTGTTGGCGAGCCATTGACCGCAGGCAAATGCGTAGAAATTATCACAAGGGTCGACAGACAAGTTCAGCGAGGCGAGGACGACTTCAGCGATGCCGGCCAACCACAAATCTTGCAGCACGAAAGAAAAATTCTAACCTTTTCGTCGTCTGCTTCCGCATTTGAAAATAGACTAGCGACATAAATGAAGGTGAAGACCTTATTGCAGAACATTCAACTAGCGACGACACCTCGCACCCGGTCACGGCGCAACGACGTCTCGGTGCGACTCAGTCAAGGCAAGAGGAAGATCGATGCGAACGAGTTGGCCCCGAATTTTTTCAACCTAATTCGTAACGCCCACCAGACGCTGCACCTTTGTTAGAGGGAAACAAAGAGTAGTTCCGAGTTCAGGGGCAGTAGTTGTCTGCGTGAATTGAGCGGCATTGTCAGCGGCATGATGATGGAGGGAAGAGCGACACAAAAACCACATCAAGGTTGTTCTCAGGCTAGAAAATAGACGTTCCTGATGTTGGTTTTTTAAAAGTTTAGTAATACAATACATACATATTTGTGAGATCTTTCCTTCAGCGGCAAAACGGCTGAAAATATTTTCCCACTTGTGTGCTTCTCAACCACACAATAGGTGCCACAAATAACTTCTCGTGTCACCGTTCCTGCAAACAAAAGTGTCGGAAAAGCGTACACAAAAGAGAGAACGCCTGGTGTGTGTCACAAGCACCTCGCATTCTTGAAAAGATGCTTCCAACATTCTGTTGGATACTTCTTGTTGGACGTTTTTCGTTCGGCAAAGAAATTGTTGATTTGCCTGGTCTTTCGTTCACACCTAATTTTCGTCACTACTCCGGATATCTCCAAGCTTCTGCGACTCGGTTCTTGCATTATTGGTTTGTGTTTATCTTCTCTCTAAATTTTGCGAAGGTTTGTTGAATCTCAAGGGGAACCAGTTAACGATCCACTAATTATTTGGTTCAACGGTGGACCTGGATGCTCTTCTCTGACTGGCCTTCTTCACGAAATGGGACCCTATCTGGTGAAGGAAGATGGCAAGACTCTTGAAAGGAACCCAGATTCATGGAATCGAGTAAGAAACACGTTTCAAAAGTCTCATATTTGACCAGTTCGCAAACATTCTCTACCTGGATGCGCCGGCCGGAACAGGATTCTCGCATGCGACCGACGGGAATTTATGCAACAGCGACGAGCAGACCACAGTCGAGACCTACGAGGCAATCAAACAGTTCTTCGAGGAATTTCCCAATTATCGTCATCACGAAACCTTTATCATGGGCGAGAGCTACGGCGGCATTCTTGTTCCCTTGTTGGCCGAGAGGATCATTGAATGTCAAAAGGACTTTCCTATCAATTTCAAGGTTGGTGAATCCTTCGCTCAAAGTCATTTTCAGGGAATAGCCATTGGCAACGGACTTCTCAATGTGCCACTTTTGCGCAAAACACAACGACAATTCGCCTACACTCGCGGCTTCTACGACGAGAGCGGCTGGGCGGAATTTGTGAAGAAATGTTGCGGCGGGTTGGCTTTTTTGGCTCCCCGAATTGACTGAGCCCTATTGTTAGGTGTGCATCCAACTGTCCTGAGGGTGATCTGAGCAACTACTGGGAGGAAATTCTTTCCAAAGCCGACGTTGCACGAGGCATCAATCGATACGATGTTTACGGAGAGTGTGCGGCCTCAAACAAAAGCGTTGCGGGCTTTGAGGTCAGTTGTAATCGTTATTGTGTCGAGAAAGCTCTCGAACTTGCGTTCAGACTTTGCCGACGAACGATGACGATGATAATCTCGCGCCGCGTTGCGCAAATGTCACCGCGATTCTGAACTATTTGAGAGCGCAAACAGTCCGCCAGGCTCTTTTCATTCCACCAAATGTCAAAAATTGGACCGTTTGCTCGTAAGACAGCCACTCGCTTTTTTATTTTCTTTCAGGAGATCAGTTGTTGTCTCTTACAAGGGCCAATATCTCGATGTTTCACTGTTTGTGAAGAAAATTGTCTCTTCAAAAGTTCGCGTACTACTTTATTTTGGCGATACGGATTGGATTTGCACCTATGGCCATGGGGAAGAATTTTCGGCACGTCTTGGCTTACCGGTTCTTGAAAAGAAGCAGCCATGGATTGTCAATGGGCAAGTTAGAGGTTTTAAGACCGTCTATGACGGACTCACCTTCATAACAGTGCGAGGAGCTGGGCACCAGGTCTGGATTTATCTGCAGTTCAGAAGCTTAAGGCTCCAAAAGAAAAACCAGATGAAACGGCCTACACTATTCAGCAATTCCTTCTCGATAAGGCTATCTAAACGATTGCCAAACTTTGGAATTAAAGTTTTGAAGAGTTTCAGTATACTTTCCACCTGTTCCACCCCTCGGCATATACGGACGAGCGAGAAGCTCGAACGTCTCTTGTCGAGACCACTGAAATGACAATGAAAAGAATCATCGGCCATATTGTTGACATAAAATCTCGGAATATCGGGGTTTTATATCCGCAGATTTTCGGCCACTGTCTGTTTGCGCTTCAACATGTTCTGTTTTGAAGGCCACGTCGTCCTCGTTTTAATTGCGACAATCGTCGCCTCAAGCTGCCCGGACAAGTTTAGCGAATTCGAAGGAAACTGCTATCGCTGTCTAAAAACGCAAGAAGATTTCGAAGGTGCAGCTGGTGCATGCGATGAAACTAACGCTGTTCTTGCTAAGATTCCCAATGCGAAAACAAAGCGATACCTGGCTGGTAAAGTCTTAATGGACTCGAAATGAAGCCAATTTCAGGATTGTGCGAAAATAAGAGCCCAAACGTCTGGTTCGCGAGCGCCAATACGTCATATGCGAAATGGTACGGTGACTGTGTCGCACGAGCGGCGGTTCTCGTCACCGGCAAGCAGAACGCTGAGCTCCGTGGTGCTGAAAGTGACGAAAAGTGGGCTGGACAGCTGGTGAATCTGATGAATCTTTACCAATTTCAGGCACGGCGTAGTTTGCCAAAGCAAGCAAAAAGGTTCAGGGAATATATTTGTGTCAGGCGACATTTGAATTGCAGTTGTCCCCGTATGCAACCCCGGCTGGTCCTTATATCAAAATGCCTGTTATATCGTAAGACGGCCGGTTCCAAAAAAATATCGCCCAACTTCTCAGGCGTTACCAGCCGGCGATGGTTACCAAGCGGAGTCATTGTGCCTCCAGAACAACGCCCTCCTCACGTCGATTCACAGCGAAGCGGAAAACGTTTTCGTTACATGTACGAATTTTGCTCTTTTTCTCTGTGCCACTTTAATTAGGTTTGCAACACGGATCGTTTAGCGTTGCTGACTGCAATCGGTCGCTTCGACTTCAGCACGGGTCTACGACGGATTGGAGAGGCGCCGAACGCTCTCGGGTATCTCGACAAAACGCCTTATGACTACTCGGCGTGGAACCGTGGCGGACTGCCGCAGTATCACGAGCCGGATAACTTGGGAGGCGTAAGGGCTTCTTGTAAAATGAAAGCATCTTCAGCAACCTTGCGTCATCATCATCGGCTCTAACGGCGAGTGGGACGATGTCAAATGCAACGTTGTGGTACCTGCTCAATTTCATTTTCTTTTTGTCTGTCTAAAGTCAGTATGGGCAAATTTTTGTAAAATTATTTAAAGGGACAGTGGCCTGAAAATTATACTCGATTCTTTGATATCAAAGTGTTCAGAATTTCACGCTGTTTATGTCTTGACACCAATCTCGAGCTGATTCGCATGAAACCATGCATAAACAAGCAAATTTTAAAGATAGGACGACCTGAAATTCCAATTTCCCGACCAGCGTAAAGAGAAAATATTTTAGCGAGACTTTGCATCCGCTCCAAAACATTTTAATCGTGGCGGTTTCAAACTTTATAAATATTGAATTCTAGTATGGCGGCATCTGCAAAAAGTCGGCGACCTTCAAGACAGTACTTGCCTAAATTGAATGCTATTTGAAGAAAATAAAGTCAATTGAAAATATTCTCTATGCGTTGTGACTCTTCAAAGTGAAAGGTGTAGGCCGTGACTAAAATGATACTTTTTGGCGTGTAGCGGCGCCGTACTGGTGACTTTCAGTGCTAGCGCTTAAATGTGCATCCAAGTAAAGTCCCGGTTAAGTAAAGCTTCTAGTCCAACAATGTCGTTTCCTCTTCTCTTCCAGCCCGTTCTGTGTGTGAGGAACCCACCCCTGACTGAGCCTAGTGAGCGTCTTCGCCATGACATTATGTTGTTTCGGATGCTAAGAGACTCGCGACGAGAGGATTCAAGAAAAACACAGAAAAAATTGTGGAGCAGACAATCGATCCCGGCACGTCAGAACACTTCACCACGAAGACTGTGGAAGTAGCGTTGATAAGTCTCGTCGTCGACGTGATGAACGGGCATGCCTATGGGCCAGGTGTGCCACTGTGGGCTTGGCTTTCTCCACTAAACCAACATCACCAACATCACTAGGTATGTATGACCGAATGCAGTGGCCTTTTTGGAAAGAAAAGATCGTTTCTTCGGTGTTCGATTCCCCATCTTTTCGCTTGTATGCCAGTCACGAAGACGTCATCTACGAGAAATATCTCAAATCATTCATTATTTGCTGAACTATAGGAAACGCACCGATCCGTTGAACATGGAGCTGACGAACTTTGAAATAATTTCTTTGTTAGCAACATAAAAACTGCCAACGCAAAAGGTTGGGAACGTCGGTGCGGGGTAGTCGTTCTCGCTTACAAAACTGAATTGGTAAAAACGACCGAAGTAAGAGTGGTCTCACCATTTGCTCGTTGCATCACGGACGACATACTCATTTTCGGCTATGTTGCACCAGATGCCATGCCTATTCTTCATTCTTGCAGAAGTATAAGCAGCTTACGTTCTCTGTGCCGTTACGAAGGCGTGCAGTCTGTCTGCGTGTAGTATAAAGTCGAGATCAGCTTTTGCGACGTATGTCGCGCTTGCGCAGTACTTGAGTACCCAGTGGAACATTAGGTAGCTCTAGAACTTGAACGTTTTCAGGACCATTCATGAGTTTGCATACTTTCAGTACGAGACGTCGATACTCGTCGTGAAAGTCGAACACTAACATGTCGTTGTGTTCGCGCGCCTCTTCACTCAGACTCTTCGAAATATTTCCGTCTCTAATTTGTCCGAACCTCGGTGAAAATTTCCGCTTCGCTGGAGTTTCGCGCAACACCAATGACAAATATTGCGCGTAGCTTATGCTTCTGAATGAAATTCGTCATAAATTTGAAAAAAGTGAAACTCGAATAGTCAAAGAGTAGTCCGAAGACAGTGTCAAGTGCCTCCAAAGGTTCCGACGACTTTTTTCAGACGGCGGTGATATAATAAGCAGTATAGTGATCGGCTTTTCATTGCAAGGTTGGTGTGGTGCAAATAGAACTTGCCTGAATAATTTGCCGACTGATTGTAAGGCACAATTTTGGAAACCAACCTGTCAAGGTCTCCCCTCACGGTCGTTAGCGATGCATAGATGGCCTTGTCAGTTATAGACACATTGTACGAAACGCCGTCTTGAACGGCGGTCTCATCATGATTAACAGAAGCGCCGTAATATGCGAGAAAAATAGCCATTCCCAAAACTTCGAGAGAAGGACTGTGTGAATGACAACAATTTGAAGTAAGTAGAACTTACATTTTGAGCTTAAGTGAGAATGTTCGAGCAATCGATCCAACGCTTCGTTTCATAGTGGTAGACCAACACAATAGTGAGACCAACAGAAAAGGTGGCGGTAAGATCGACGTCAAAGGAAGTCAGATCTCGGTCGAGTGTCTGCGTCTCTTCGCAAAACCCGCCTACGCCCACCCGACCATCTATCTTGTCTTTGAGGAAATAAAGCCGCAGGTTGCTGCGGCTTTCTGCGGCTTTCTTCTCGCAGTGAAAAAGCGCTGAAAGTTAACTAATTGTAAGAGTTTCGAGCAGACTCCATATGCGTCTCAATCTGTTTCCACGAAGAGATTGCCTACAAAATCGTTCTGCAACTGAAATGCATGAGATTGCGTGTTGCAGGAAGCGCATCGAGACTAATCATCACGAACACGCTTGGTTAGACGTTAGAGACGCTAGACGCCTGGCAGATTTCCCACACACGAGCTTGCTTCAGTGTTGCTTGGCCGCAACTTCAGCTTCATGCACGACAGCGGAGGAGCGCCGCTTCCTCTTCCTCAGGAAAACTATTCAAGAGATTCGCTCGCCCCACTGCCTTTTCTCGCTGATGACTTGTTCATTCACTTCTTCATCGAACTGGTGAGGATAAGCGCTTCAGGTAAGTTCCTCGTTTCAGGTCACGTCGATCCTTTGTGCTACACTGCTTCTAGTTGTGAGAAAATCTGGTGAATTTCACGACCGGCTCAAATTTCTCATCACTTTGGAGTTTTGCAATACGTTAGTTAATCGCGTCACCTACCTGTTCATTCATCTCCTCCAGTATATAGGAGTTGTGACTGAGATACAGGCATGTGCAATAAACAATACAAAAAGAGCCGTGCGTTTCTAGATCTCAATTTTTGCCTGTTCTGTTCTGAAACATCTGCTGGCCACCTTCTTTGCGAATCAGGATATCGTGCTTGCTCTAGATAGATTCTTCCTTCTGTGCCGCAGTTGGGAGCTCACTAATAGGCAGTATGCTGACGATCGTAAAGGATTGTCCTTTCAGACTTTTGGTCTTGTATCTCGCGCCTTATGGACTGCACTTTTCAAAGGTGGCGCTGGAACTCACCTCACCTTGGATGATGACTGATGAGTCTTGTGGTGTTGTTGTTCGCTATCATGCTACAGTTTATGTTTTCTCAGTGGCGCTATGGTAAGGCATTTGCCTAAGGATTTCGTTGCTACTAAGGCTCATGGCGGTATTCGCGGTAGTTCTCAATATCTACACTCTAGTAGTGACTCGTCGGAACCGACTACAATTTACGCCAGCAGTTCAAAAATGGACGAAAAACGATCGCGACTTGACCTTCATCATGGCACTTTTCGCAGTCATTCCACTTCTGTGCGCACTACCTTCAATTGCCGTTTCTGCCTTGGAACAATTTGGGGTCTACAATCGAGTAAGCGTGCTTTACACTTCACTTGAATGGCTTCTAAGCTGGCATGGGGCCTTGCCTGGTATATCTTCTTGACTACGAGCATCATCCAACACATTGTGCTATGCGTCTGTTTTGCTCGTCTACGTCGAGGATTTTCAAAAATGATACGAGGACTGAAGGGGCATCTTTTCACCGCCTTTCATGGAGTCTTCTCGGTTTCTCCTCATTGCTAGGAAAACGCTCTGAGTGGAAAACGATAAAGATTGCATTTCTAAGATTATTGTACAGACTTCTTCCTCGCAAATTGTCAGTCGTGAAGGGCTGTCGACCAAATTACAAAGTGCCCAATACGGGATGAGAAACTCGTGTCGATCACCTTCACAATCTTTCCGTCGCTTCAAGACTCTCATAAGTAGATATTTCGTGCTTTTCGTGAAGTCGTACAACTAAAGCTACTTTTGCCAACGTCACGTTTGCTTGGCCACTGTCGGGTAGTTTTTTTTACTCACAGAAGACGTACAAAGTTAATTTTAGACCGTAAGTTGGCACACTGTTGCGTGTGGCTGATCGCACGGCTCTGCGGACCATTTGCCGTCGGTCGACGAGATAACCGCACACCAACCCTCCGTCGATGGCTGGCCATTTGCCCAGTTCCGATAATTGCTCCTTTCACCGTTGAACCACGTCCACGAGTCTTCATCGTCCACTCCTTCTCGCTGCCAACGGATCAGTCCAATCCACGCATTGTTGACCTTGAGCAGATCTGTCAAAGCATTGAAAATCAGAGAAGTGACGAACCGCGAATTTCACTGTTAACCTTATATAGAAAGCTGTAGCCATCCTTACGTTGTGACCAAATTTCTATTTAGGGCCTATAGCGAGCCGGAAGTAAGCCCATTAGGGTAATTCGAGGTCGTAGATAACTAATTTGAAGTCCGTTTCAGCCGTAGACGTCGTCCAAGGCCGCTACCGTAACCCTCGAAAAAATCGAATTTCCAGGATTGCTTCAAAATCTTTCAAATGATGTACCAAAAGAAAGAGAATTTCACGCTGAGTCGAACGGTATATAGAAGTAGGCATGTTTGAGCAAAAGCTCCCAAGTAATGAGCTTTTGTAGTGGGCAGATGTTAGTGAGGGGGGGGGGGGGGGGTAAAA
>JAQIXL010001203.1:0-19849 GCA_034700245.1 Poikilolaimus oxycercus
TACGTCCGCTCTCACGGGACCAAGCATCGTCTCCCCGTGACCCAGCCAGCGATAAGCTGTGATCCCTGGGAATAAAATCTTGAAAAAATCTTGTCTCTCTTCAGGTTCGGTTGATGTCGTCAATCACGTGGTTTCATTCCAAACACAATTGACAATAATAACAACAAATAAATGTTGTCACCTTCAACAGTCTAATTCTGATTCAAAACGTCGCCATTTTGTTTGAGAGATAACATTAGAGCTTTCAATGCTACGGCCTGTTCGCTTCTAGAGGGAGGGAAACGATGAGAGATTAGTGGGTTCTCCGTGTTTCTTCGCATCTGAGAAAGGGGACTTATGAGATGCCGCGGCCTGAGAAGTGGGGGAAAGGGAACGTTACAAAGAGATTCCGAGAAAAATGGATTAAGCAGGCGACGCCTTCCAATGCGAGATCTTTATTCAATCGAAATACGGTTCACAATCAGAAGAAGTAACCGGGCAGAATTGTCTTAAGTGGAAATGGAGCCGAGTCGCTTCATCTCGGGCCCAATTGCTGCCTGGTAATCAAGGCAGACAAAGAACGAAGACTCCGTATGAGTCACAGCTGCTTCTTTTACCTGCTTCGGCTGCGGGCGTGGCTGAATCATTACGCAGAAACTGATCAAGGACACTGGTTCACAAATACGGTAGCCATTAAATTCGTTTATTTTTGCAGTGATCTGCACAAATGTTGGCATACAGCACAATAGATGTCAAAGGAGATCGACTTGACCTGCTCTTTGAAAAGAATAAAAACAATTTGGACGTCGTCTAGTCCAAGAATGAAAGTAAATACACTGCAACATCAATTTTGTTCGACAAGAAAAGTAGCCTCGTTTCGCGTGCGGAAAGACCCGATTGGGGGAGAATTTTGTCTTGAGAGAAAAGAGAGAGAGAGAGAACATTTTTTGGTTTTGAGATACCGTAGTTAAAACTTGGGAATTGCGAAATTCATGAAGGAACCCTAGAGGAGAGACTCCGCTGTAGCTGTGGCAATGGAGTCTTTCAAAGCGTCTTCGTCTTCCTCTTCCGTCGAAGTCGTGGGCGACGGTGTGGGAAGAATGAGTTCCGGAGATTTCATTGCTGAAAATTGAAATTTATTACTTGGAAGCAAGTATCACCTGTAGCACAGTTCACCCGTCTTATTGTTGCCTGACCTTCAGGAGAATACCGCGTCGAAACCGGCGTACCGTGTTCGCTTTCTACAAATGCAAACTTAACATTGGTATTACCAACGAACCACTGCCGACTCCGCTATTTCGCGGCGTTTCGGGTGGTTCCGGTTTTCCGCCAGCTGGAATTGGGAAGTAGTCACGGTAGCCACTGAAATTGAGAGCAATTGCACATCGTTTCAAAAAATGCTCTTGAGATAAGGAGAACTAGAAGCTTACTCGTTAATGTTATCAATCAAGGTTCCGCCATTCATGAGATTCGGGCTCTTTGTGGACACAATCCGAGATGCCGGGAATTGTGAGGCGTTGCCCGTCGTCGATTTCCCAGGGAAGTAATTGTAGAGTCGCGGAGGAAGGATGACCGTCCAGAAGGTGTGGCGATATCTGGAAATGTGTGGTTTCGACCGCCTTCTTCGACTCACCTTGAAGACATGAGGCAATAGAGCACGAAGTTTACTGAAGAGTTTAGTAGAGAAAGCAAGTCGAGAGTGTCTCCGATGTTGGCGTACAGATACCTAAAAACAAAGATAAAATTCAGTCTTCTCTTTCTTGTTGAGGTTCAAGCGGATTCAAAGTGACTTACACATGAACGTGACTGGTGTAGATAGCACAAAGAATGCTGATGAGTCCTTGTGGCAACTCTGTGATGAGGAAGATGACCAAGATCACAATCAACATAACAGTCGTTCGATCGGTTTTCACCCTAAACCAACAAAATCCAATTCCAGTCACAGTTTTCAAACTTTTTGTAGCCGTTATTGTTATTGTTCTTCATCAACAGCATCCTCTTGTACTCTGCTTCTCTGAGCTTCAGCATGAGTCCGATGGACAAGACGAAAAGAAGGATGCAAGGGACAACCTGAAAAATATTTTCCCGTCATTTTCTGCAAAGCATCTCTACCTTGAATACGATCCCAATCATCCAGACGTTCATCTTGAAGAGTCGGCAATTATTCCGTAGCGCCGCTTGCGGAACCTGAAAATGCGTCCGAGATGTTGCCACGGTCAGCGAAACATTCACGCAATGTTTTTCTTGTTATTTCTCACAAATCAAGCTAGTTAGAAGTCGGTCTTCTAGACTTTGATACATGCACGTTTTCGCCTAATTGACAAACAGATTACGTCTTTTCTATGTTCGATGCTTCCTCAAACATTTGGCCGAAAAATATGCTCTTCGAGACAACTTCTGGATTGACGTAAGGCGGAAGCTGGAAAAAGGAAGAAGCTCATTTGAAAAACAGCCAAGTCTATGACCAAAGTGCAAGTTTTCGAACACGAGAGCCTGTTATTCTCGGAGAAGTACCCAGAGTTGTCAGTTTCATGAGCGTCCTTGGGGCGATAGATTTTGAGGCCGGCTTCGGGTCCCCAATGACCATTTTTTCCTTCGTTGAAGTCTTCGATTTCTAGCCTGGTGGGGGCATTGAGGGGAAATTCCCAGTGGAAGGTTTTCCCCTCGCAATTCAACGATCACGAGAAAAGGACAAGAGGACAAGTGGCATAAAATTGTTTTAGCTGGTGGCCTTTCGGCTATCAAACTCGAATTTCGCTTGGTGAGCAAAAGGTTTGACAATTCATCCACTTTTTTGCTTTCATCGAACACCCACTTGAAATGTGTAGATCGGCTGTGAAGTGTTGTCGTTGCAATGGGGCTCTGGGTGGAAGTAACGGTACTCCTCAGGAACCTCCGGCGGCAGGTCGCCGATCTCATGGACAAGCAGATTGGGCACGCAGAGGATAAAGACAGCCGCGTAGATGGCAAGGCAAACGCGCCAGGCAAATTGTGGACGCTGCCAGTGACTGAAACGTTTTCAGTTAAGTTTCTTGACACACTACGAACCTGTTTAGTCTGGCCACCCGCAAGGTCATCCGCCTTATAAAGGCCATGGCTACCGCCAGCCAAAGAGAAGTCGTATGAAGCGCTATTGACAGGACCACATGCCATAGCAAATATTGCATCCAACGATACGTAAAAGGTGTAGAGCTGAAACGGTTTAATAAGTCGAGTAAGTTGGGATTCTTGACAAACCAAGCGCTGTCGCGAAAGACAACGAAGTGAAGAATGTAGACGAGGTAGGACAGCATTGTACCCATGTCACAAACGGCCACCGCTGTTAGGAGGCAGTTGACAGCGGAACATCTGAAACCATTTTTTTTCGTTGTTGTCATCGTTAAAGCAGAGTCATTTCCCCAGAAACCCGTTTGCTGTGTCTTTCGTTCGCTTTCTGTCCTATGAGTAAGCCAGTTTCATATCGTTGTTCGTGAGAACTTAGCGCTTTTTTACAACGTGAGATAAAGCAAGAGGATGGCTCTGAAGCTTTCACTTCTAGGCCTGCGCATTCTCGGGCTTCCCAAATTGGGTTCGTTGTTGCCATGCCGAGCGCTTCTCCCCAGGTCTCGTTTCCTGCTAGAGAGAAATAATGAACCGAGTCGTGCTCTTTTTATCCTTTCCTCGTCGTTGACGTGAACTTCACAGAACGAGCGACGGCTACTTTTGATTCACTTTGGGGGTGGAGGCTTTAGCAAACTAGCAAGAGCGTTGCAGTCGTCTTCCAGACTTCTTCGAAAACGTGTATATGCGGCGTCTACCAACGACGAGTCGAGGGCGGCGGCGTTCCTCTCCTTTGCCCAAATGAGAGGAAAAAACGAAGAGCGCAGGAATTTAGCACTGCTAAAGCGCGCGCGCACGCGCACCCTCTGACTCGGAATTGAATACGCCGCAAATTTTCATGTGTTGACAGCCAGCGCACGTCGACCTTCGTCGGGAGTTCTCGGTAAAGGTCCGAGCGATGAATCAAACCCCAGCAGCTGAATGGAGTTTTTCGCTACTTTGTTAACTGAGCGGACGCCTTTTTTGTGTTCTTTTGAGTCTTGAGCACATCGCGAACGCTTTCCGCGTGTTTTGTGAGCTTTTCTGGCCGGACCCGAAAAGCTCGAGATTTCACGTATTCTCTCTACGAAACTGTGACTTTTACTCTGTAGCAGCAGTACGATTTCCGCGTTTGCGTCATAAATAGCGGTTCAGTCAACCGCTTTCAAGCCGTATTTACTAAGAGGGCGACCGTATCATTACGCTAACTTGCTTTGGCACCGAGCGGTACACAGGAATACTTACGGCTGAGATCAAAATAACTTCCTCGGCTAACCTCATCGCTGGTCTGGTGAGGACGGCGATGTGGACGGCGTTCGTGAGAATGCCGAATACGCAGAGAACAACGCATATCTTTCCGTGAATTGGAGCGTAAAACCTAAATTTAAGATTTTTGCTTTTATTATAGACAGCGTACTTTTGAAAAATCCTCAAGTGACTGATGAGGGCGTCGGTTTCGGGATTGGACAGGTCGAAGAGCGGCAGATCGTTGGGGCACTCCATTGGCGGTCCCAAGCATTCGCTGCGTCAATTCTTTAGTTGTTTATTGCATTGACCTACAAATTTTTCTTTTTGAAAATCGTTTTTGAGATTAAAACACGGGTACGAATTAGGATGCGCGTTTTCCGGAGAAAAATGAAATAACAAAGAAATTTGCGCGGAAATGAATTCGCGTCAACGTAGACCGGGAAGCAAGAGAGAGTGAGAAAAAAAAATGGCGGAAGAGTGGATTTGACAGAGTGTTTTTGTGTCTTTGGAGTGAGAACGACGAGAAAGGAAACTAGACGTGACGACAATAACGCGACGAGACGTTTTCGAACAAAGATTCGATGAAGTGAGACGAAGGCTAGAATGAACGTGAAGCGAGCGACATGAAACGTAATGTGTAGAGCAGAAGAAAGCTATGCCCGCAATGAAAGTCGTCTTGATGCGTTTGAATTGAGAACAGCCAACAGCAACTACTCACAATGAGATGTTATATCTGTCAACGCATAATGCGCTTTTATGAAACTTATTCGTCTTGAACACTTTTAGGGATTTGTAAAACAAAACTATTTCGAAACTACAAGTATTTAAAGCGAGAACAGCTGCTAAACCATTATCAGTGAAACATTTCTGGCTAAACGTCAGTTAAAAATCTGGCATGACGAACAATCAACGCATTTTCATCAGTCGGAACTATCAAACTCGATCGAAACCTAGACGCAAAATACTCTGGAGCCTCTCCGTCGCGCGACAGACACAACGCAGCACAAAAACTTCCGCAACTGGATAAAAGCGGCACCGAAAGGCCACCGCCGCTCATTACGCGTTCATGCGTTCATCTGGATCACCGAGTCTATTGCCCTCCTCGCCTCTTCTTCCCTTCTCTTGCCGCTTCTCGACTGAGAGTCGTCGGCAAAGAGAAGAGAGAAGAGCCTAGAGAGGGGAGGAGGAGGAGAGAAGGGGGAACTCATGGGGCGTGCATAAAAGCCATCTCTCGGTTCTCGGCGGCTCGGCTTCCCTCATTTTCGCCCGTCGTCCCGCACGGCCTTCGAACCGGGAAGCTGAAGCGGAGAGGTTTTTTCGCCAGCTTGATGGAGAGAGAGCTTGAGAGGGAGGACCGCAGCGATTTTGTCGTTGGGTTATTTCCAGGCAATCTGGTCGGCGGAGACTCGTTCCGCCTAGCGAACAGAGGCCAATTGGTTGGAATTTATTGAGAAAGAGTATTCGGTGATCTGGAAATGAGGTTATGGAGAGTAGGATGGACAAAGAGGGAGAGAACGTATTCGTATAGGGGATGTTTGTCCCATGGAGGACCAGACGGTGGCTCCGTTTTTGACGACGACGCGCAAAGGAGGGTTATGCGCATACCTAACACATTGGAGGTAATGAGACGAGAGGGAGGTGACGAAGACGAAAGGAGAGCGAAGAGGAGCTAAACTGATCGAAGAGGAGAGCGAAGGACAAGAGAATTCACAGACGAAAGAGACGTGAAATATAGCAAAAATGCCACTACACTCGCCGACACAATTCCGATGGTTTTGCAGAACTAAAATGAGACTCTTCTGAAGCTCATTGGGTTTGAAGAGTCGAATGGAAAAGCTTTTCATCGAGCCGGAAGCAAGTCAAATGACTTTGCAGAATACCTTTCATAACAGAGTGAAACCGATTCGTCGGTTCTTGCTATGTAGCTCTCACCAATTCCGGCGTCACTATCGTAAGCCCATTTTTGGCAGCGCAGCGCCTTTCTGTTCAAAAAGTTTCAGTCGTTGGTTTCATCCACCCTCGTGCCAACAACACTTTCGCTGTCCAATATTTATGGGCATTTTAAGAAAAAGTTTTTTCTCGAAGAGTAAGCCAGCTGCACCGTTACCAGAAAGGCATTGGTTATTATAAGCACAGGCTAAAGAACTTGCCGAAAAACACACAAGGAAATTGTTCTAAGAAGTCTTATGTTTATCTGCGTTCTCAAGGTAGCGAAACGGCGGGCTTCCTTCCCCTTGCGTAAGACGCTGTGCTCCTCTATGTATGGCGAAATCCAAGGAAGAGAAGCAAGGGGAGAAGAGAAAAGGAAGTAGTTGCCTGAATATGACGACGTCCGCTCGCGACGGGAATCCTCCATACGCAATCTCCCTTCCCCTCCTCTCCTTCTCTCTCTCATCCATAGCTCGAAGCGTCAATTCAATCAAGATATGGCAACACGACCCTGGAGAAGCGAACGGGTAGCTCAATGAGACAACATTGAAAACCAAGGCGCGTTTTGAAGTTGAGAATTGGTTGAAACTCTTCCTGGATGCCGGAATGTTGTCTGCTTTTTGTAAACTCGAACCCATCCATCTCAGCACGATTAAGTCGAGGAGTGCAAGCCTTTGAAACGCTTGAGCGATGAAACATATTAGGCAACAAAAATCGATCGGTTGATGACAAGACCGATCATTACAAAATCAAAAACCCCGACGATTGGCTTCGACCTACTGCAAGCTAGGCATTGCGTGCACATAAAATTAATGTTTGAATCCTACGTGCCAAGTGCGAAATCTAGCATGGATGTCTACAGCTCAATAAATCTCGACCGATTCTTCGTTATGAAAAAAGATGGACCCTTGCGAGTGAGTGACTTCCCAAAGACTTACAGTCAATACCTGCCAATGGAAACATAAGCGCAAGTTCCCTTGCATTAAGGGCAGCGAGCAAACCCCACTTCTCTACGATTGTTTCATAATTCACGGAAACAATTTCTTGTATTGCTGAAACACTAAGGACCACCAATTTCGACACCTTGAGCATTTTCGATCCAACGCCCACCCCATCACCCCCTCGCGCTCTCCCAGACATTGACGAGTCTGAATATAAGTTTCGTGCCGTCACCCCAACTGCCCTCCAACACGAAAATGATCGTCTAACGACGGAAGCAGATGAAAAGCCATCACAATTTACTCGTCTCGGAAAGATCAAAAATGAAATGTGACCTACGTGCCTCTTCCAGTTGAGAATAATTCTCATCGTTTGAACTTTTTGATCTATGGGTGAGGTGAACAGAATAACACGATGCCGTCATACACCGCGAGGTGATGAATTTAAAGTGAGGCGTGGAGAGAAAAACATCTTTTTGCAAGGAAAGAAGGGGGAAACGTCAAAACTGCCTACGCATTCGAGCCGGCACGAAATGTGCAATTCAATTTGAGTCGCTTTTGCAGGAGATGGATCGCCACTCGGTGCAGAAAAAAAATGCAACTGTGGCCTTTTCTTCTTGCATGCACATCACATTTTTCATAATCATCACAATTAAGGGGCCACCATGAATGATGTGGCAAGAAGAAAAGCCTTGAAAAAGACACGTGCGAAATAGAAATGAGTAAATTGTAACCGATTCTCGCATCAGCCTGAGGGAATGGAAAAAAACGCGACTTCTTGCCCGCCTCCGCAGTTTACGGAAACGAGTGAGCACGAAGGACATCGCCCTCTCTCTTCTTCGATTACGCATCGGGCTCGAGATTTCTCTGCTCTCGCGCGATTTCTAGCCAGTGTCGTTTTCGTGTCGAGACCCTCGCGTCTGCTCGCTTTCGTAAAAGCGCGAAGAGGGAAGAGAATTTATGCAGGCCGACCTTGAGGGGATCTCCTGAAGAGATCTTCGCCGTCGTCAATGAGGGCAATTACTCGCTTTCTCTCGGCATCGGCAGCCTTTCCCCCAACGTCGCCGACTTGAATACCAACAAATGTTCTTCAGCAGAAACGCGTTTCTCGTTAAAGGAACTGAATTTTGAGTGAGCACGAGAACATGTGTTCAGGAAGAGGAGTCAAAAAAGTCAAAAAACCCACGTTCACACTAATTTTCAATTCGAAAGAAAAAATCGGAAATGCAAGGAGTTGACGGAGAGAGTGAAGAGGCAAAGATTGCATCTGATTCGTCATTCAGACCAAGCGGAAGGATTCAACCTTCAAACGATGTGGGCAGTTGAGGGCAAGTCGACCATGCGAAAAATTCTTCAACTCGTCAACTAACTAACAACATACCGTATCATCTCATAACATGCTTGACGTTTTACGTGCTTAAAGGTTAGTGAGCATTAAGTTTACACGTATATGTATCAGCCACGGCCCAGGTGCGTTTCAATTGTCGGAAATACAATTTTGGTCTCGCGTTAAATAAGCAAAGGGAAACACCTGGGTTCTCGAACTTTTGAAGAAAAATGGAAGGCCTCTCAACTTTAAGAATCGCATTTATAGCTGAGAGGAAGAGAAAACGAGCTCGAGGCGAGATTCTCGGGGTTCCAACTAAAAACGACTCTCGCCTCGGGCATGCAGCAGATGAAACGAGACTGAGAGGCTGGCGAAGAATCGACTGCTCGTCGAGTTTGTCGTGTGGGGACGCGCGCAAGAAGGGAAAAAGAGGGGGGAAGAGGAGGGCGGGTTTGGTTCGCAGACTTTTGTCGGACCCTTGGGGGCCTCTCTCTTCTCTTCCCTTTCCTTCACTCGGAATCCAAGGCCAAAAATGGCCAGGGCTCAGAAGTCAATGCACCAGCCAGATTCAATTTGTCAGCGGTGATGTATCGTGGCGCGCCCCGAGCCTCTGAGAGCATTCCTGAACGAGAATCGAACCCTGGTCCCAAAAGCATAGAAATTTCCAGCCTAACCGCTACGCTATTTCTTTCGCTAAACTGAACTCCGATGTTTTTTTTCTGCTTCAAAGGGGGAGTGGTCAGCCACGGGTATACGGTAACTCGTCCTCCTCGAATCTCGTCTCGCGAGGAAAGAGTAAACAAGAGATGGAGAAGGAGAGATAGAAGCTAAAGGAAAGAAGAGAGGAGTATGACCTTCTGCATCCAAAATCATTTTGGCGAACGCTCGAGGGAGGGAATACATAATTTGGTTTTATGGCGAAAATGCGCGCGCGTATCGCTCTTTTCGTGCCGGGATCAGCCTGGAACGAGAGGGTTAAACGAGAAGCTTGCCAAGAGAGGCGACAGCAAGAAATGATAATTGTTGTGGGAGTAGCGACGCGTGCGAAGGAGAGATCGCCCTGGACTCATGAGCTCGCGGCGGTTTTTCTCAATAAAATGTGCATATAAATGTTCTCGCTCTTTGCGATATTATTATTCTTCCAGTGGTGTCAGTTCAAATATGAAAATGCATGAAATGGAATCCGTAAAGAGAAACTGAAAGTTGCTGAACGATGGTCGCGGTCGGAAAGCAAAATGCAGGAGAAGGAGAAAAGGCGAAAATCAAATGTGCATTCTAAAAGCGACAAAGAAAGGGAAAAGAAGAGAAACGTGCGATTATGAAGCAGGGAGGCAGCTGAAAAACCGGAATAATTGGGAAATTGCAGAAATTCTCTAGCTTGACACAGGAAAAAATGTGCGCCACTTCCGCATAACCGTCTGTGAGACTTAGATACCACCCTCGGCCAGCCTTCAGACAGTGGAAAAATAGTCGCGACTGCATAGAAATCTGAATATTTCACGCTCCCGAGGCTTTCACTCGCGTTTTGCGCAGAATCCTCAATTGCATCGAACAAAGTCCCGATCGGGCAAGAAGACATAAGTGCAGAAGCCCAGAAAAAGAAAAAGAACTTTAGAAATGTCGACGACTTCCAGACCTTTAGCGACATTCCCATGATTCAGAGATTTAGCGGCGAATTTAGATTGACCAGTTGGACTTCATCGAATTAACATCGGCTGTCTCGACGTCGACAAGGCGCGTCGACGCCCAGCAGGTGGCAACAATTTCTGGCTCCAGGCGAGGTACAGAGGAACTAGAGTACGTCCTGTGTCTCTCCTTTGACTAAAGACGGAC
This sequence comes from Poikilolaimus oxycercus, assembly GCA_034700245.1. NCBI lineage: Eukaryota > Metazoa > Nematoda > Chromadorea > Rhabditida > Rhabditidae > Poikilolaimus > Poikilolaimus oxycercus. Next base: position 10,333 of record JAQIXL010001203.1, read on the forward strand.
ATCGAAGACGAAAAAGAGAAATTGCGAAATGTTCTCAAAACATTCTCAAATAGGCGGATGTCCGGAGGCCGGGAGAGGAAAAGGACGATGTCCTTGTTGATGAGGAAAAAAGGCGGAGACGTCAACATCTTCTAGCCGAGTTGATCGTTGAACTGCCCAGAAAGAACACCCTCTGACGTTATTGAAGACGCATCCCGCCCGCGTGGCTACGCCTTCAATGTGGAGAGTAAAAAGTCAAAACACGCCGGCGCCATATGAGAAGTCAACCGGGGGCTCAATTTATAGTTACCCGACACGAATAGAGAAATGGGCGGGTTACGGTAGCCTAGAGTTTCTTCGAAAAGCCTCGGAACGCCAATGGTCCGAGGTCGCTTCCCCCAAACTGAGATGGAGTTTGGGGGCGTCGAAAAAGCTGGGCGGCCCCTCGGCGTCGAAAATGTGCGCGCTACAATCTCGGGGGAATATTTCCATGCGGGCACGAGCGCTGGTTTTTTTTCGCCATGGGACTCGTCAGTGAAACATCAGTCTCGTGGATCTCCTCTCTCGAATTGTTGAAGTTGAGACAAGAGCGGCGGCAGTTTGAGAGTTGCGTCGGAATGACCGCAAAGATCGAGGGAACAATGGAGCTTCGTCAAGACTTGAGAGTTCTGCCAACTCCCCAAAGAATTGAGTTTGAACTCCTCTTTCCCTCTTCGAGATTGACTCTTTAGAGAAATCCAGTCAGTCAAGTTAGAGAGAAGAGGCGTTCCTTGTTTATGAACTAAAAGCAGTAGTTCAAACTCGACAACAACGCGCTGACGCCCATTTAGACCAAGCCCGGAAACTCCCCGAGGAACTACTTCTGGAGAAGAGAAGGGGAGAAAGAGCGATTTCTTCCCTTTTTCGAAAACACGGAAGATTTTTTGCTCCCAGAGAAAGAGGTCCCAACCGCGTGATTTCGATTTATGCCGAAAAGGAAACGTTTGGCGAAGTTCCGACCGGAATTATTCCGCCTCGCAGTAATGGAAGTTGGAAAAAAGTTTGCCCCTGCACCTCTCTTCCATTTGGTTCTTGATTCCAGTATTTCCATGCAAGCGAGAAGGCAGTAAAGATCGAGGTGACGGATAAAATGGTGCCCTGTCAAGCTTTTCAGGAAATCGTTTACGCAAAGTGAGACGAGTCAAGCGGCGCCTTGAAAAATCTGCCTGAAAAGCGGCTTGAAGATCCTTGATAGCGCAGAGATTGTTTTCAATCCAGTCGCCCTTTTAAGGTCAGCCAGAGGGAGGGAGAACGTGGGCGGTCATGGGATCGAGGACTGCTTAAGAGGCACAACGTAGGAGGAGAACGTATCGAGAGAGCAAATCGCATTCCCGAGATGTCAGCTAGTGACGGAAATGGAGAAACAAGAAAATTGCTTCGGATAACATTTTTGACCTACATGAATGTTTTGTGAATGGATGGGAGAGGAAAGATTTTTGACCTACAGCCAGTAGCTGTGGAGTAGACGGCCGACAGGCGCTGCCGCATGATGACCGAGAGGCATCAAACTGGCGAAACGACGAAATTCGCCCGTATAATGGCCATGACTTCGCACGTAAAACTCGGACGACGCGTAACGGCTTTTCTTCGTGCTTTCAACGGCCGCGCCATCCGCGCCAAGTTGTGGGAGATGGAAATTTTTTACCAATTGAATCGAGCGTGAAAGCCGGGCAGCCAAACCTTTGCGGAACGGGTAGGCGAAGGGCCAGTGGGTGCAGAATATCTAAAAGAAAAGGGTAGAGAAGGGGACGGACTACGCGAGTCCGCCTGCACGCTGTCGTGCACCACCAGCTGCGACCTTCCCCCGTCCCCTTCTTTCTTCTGTTTCACGAGTACACGGACGTCCGCAGTCCTTTTCTTTAGCCTTTCTTTGCCATCTTTTTTCCTTCATTCAGCTGCCGAGTGGCGGAGGCGTAGCGGCCGAATTCGAACCCTACGCATTCACTATGGCTGCATCAGCAGACGAGCAAAACAAAGATCTACAGACGAAGTTAGTCTTGACATTTGATTTGCGTCACGGAACACCAAAAGTGCGCACGCACGTACTTTTGCTGGCCTGGATAAGGTGTGAAAGACAGCCGAGACGGCGTAGCACGGCGCGCGGCAATTTACTCGTGCAACGTTCTTGACATCCGCTCTCAAGGAGAAGGACCTCAGGGCGTTTTTGCGCGTCGCGTGGGCTAAGCAGGCTTATTATCGGGCCGTGCGACTGGGCGCCCCAGGAAATCCTGCTGTTTTCGACCATCGCGCAATAATTTTCGCCCTGGAAGCTTGCAGAAGTGGAAAAGTGGGAGAGTCGTGTAGAAACACGGAGAGACTCCGTTGGTCAGAAATCGTTGTCTCTTGAAAGTGCAGAGGAACTCTGAAATCATCCGGAAGTATTACTTGCAAGAAGAAGAGTCTAGCGTAAAAAATGCGCGCTCATCCGACGCGAAGGCATGTAATGTCAGGGGAACATGTGGCTCGTTAGATGCGCGCTCGGCCAATGTCTGGTTGAAAGCAAAAAGAGAGAAAAGAGAGACAGGCCAGGAACGAGATGGAAGATTGAGCACGCACACATTTAAGAAAATCAGAAAATGCACGAAAAAATTTCGTCAGCAAAAGATTTTAAGATCCCGATTTGATCTCGCGTGTAGTTTTAGCTTCTTGAACAAGTAGAAATAAATTGTGTGAGAGAAAATTCTGCAGCAAACGTGAATTCTCACACAGCTTCGGATGCTGAACTAGAGAGAGAGGTCTTCTTCGCGCAGAACACACTATCAGCCGACCTCGCACACAGACAAATGGCATCCATACATAGTCGAACAAAGGGGCGGGGAGAGACTGTTGACCTTCACGAGATCAAATGTTCTGCTCGAGCTCGTGGAGGGTGGAGGAGAAGGCGCGAGGTGGAGAAGGAGAAGAAAAATGCGCGCCATTCATGCATTCCTGAATGTTTCCGTGGAAGAGAGTTCGGGCTGCTCGCCCTCAAGACGCTCTTCCCACGCAATTCGACGAATGTGCCTGTTCCGGAGGGAAACCTCGGTGCGGATGTGTTTTACGCCGTGAAAAGAGGTGAATAGAGCTATTAGCCAGCGAGCATTATGGCTTTCGGAAGGGTTTCAAGGAGAAACAACTTGGTGCGGAAAGGAATTAAACTGCTAGCAAGCTCTCCTTTGTTGATTTGTTCGGGGAAATTTACAGGCAATGCGATTCACAAGAATTCTAATTGCGCCGATTTAAAAAGTTGAATGATCGCGTTGATTGTGCCAATGCAATCGCACATTATTTGCAAAGAAGTTTCAGGCGCAGAGCAATTTCCAAGATCGACAAAGGTTTGCAATGAATTCTTCCACGTCTCCCCCGATTGGTTCTAAAACAATACGCTTCGGATGCATAACATCTTCAGCACTTTTTGCTCTTAAAGCTCGGTCCAAAATTCCCGTTTCAAATGTGTGTCCGAATAGAGGATCCCAACGATGTTTCAGCTGAGCGACTTCATGCCATCGCGGCACAGCTAGTCACTATTAGCTTGACATCGTCTTACTGTAAGTGAAGCCACACGGCTAGATGACTGAATTTGTCAAATATACGTGACGACTCTCTACATACGTTGTAGCTTAGTGTCTAAACCGAGCGGACGTAGTCACGACAAGCAGAAGAGCTGTTCGGTGCGTGTTTTTCAAGCCACAGGCTCAGTTTGGACACCGGATAGAGGGGGAAAACGACACGCGGCGCGTCACGTCGGATCAGAGAGGAAATCTTCCTCGTGCGGAGCTCTACTCGGAGTTCGAGTTTTTCTCAGAGTAGAAAGGAAGTCTCTTTTTACTTCCCTCTATCGATGCTTCCTCATCAAACGTTCTGACCAGACACATCTCATTTAGTCAACAGAGATATCAAATAGCAAAAACTAGCACGTGAAAGAGAGAGAAGCCCTACGGTAACTAGAATCTTCAGAGAAGCTCGACGTGAAGAAGCGTACTTGTTATTGAAGAAGACTAGAGAGAAGCGAGATGAATACGCAAGTGGAGCGCGTAAGTTCACGGAAACGATTCTTTGGGGTAGGAGATGTCAATAGCTTCTTTAGCAATTCCGACATGTTTACACTACGGGCGAAGTTGTCTCTTCACAAAGCAGCCATTATGTAGAGGTCAAGAGATACGATGAATTGATGAGTTGCGCGATTTTGATTGCGTTTCAGCTAGCACTCAAAAGCAAAGATGTCGAAGCAACAATGCTATAGGAAAAAGATGCGCGCGTTAAAGAAACCTCTTGATGAAACTCAGAAAGATGCCCCTACATTAGTAAAGTGCATGAAATTTCACGCATTAGTACTTTTCAAGAGAATTTCTTGAAACCGAGAAGGACTCAAGGTCTATATGAAGGAGGAGCATGGTAGCGGTGAGACATCATAAAGTTGTGGTCACAAGACACACTAAAGAAATTATGGGTGCTTCTCGGAATTTTTTTCTTCAAGAACAGCGTTGCACCTGCCAAGCGTGACCGCTACCGCCTCAAGGCATTGGAGTGATAAATATTCCAGCTCGTTTTTGACGGCGACAAGTGAAGAAGACGGTAAATATTGAGGCCGGCGTCTTGAATCTAGAAGAGAGACAGAAAAATGCACCGATTGTGCACTTTCATCGGCTTCTTCCCTCTAGTTGGAAAGAGAAGTGAAGAGAGGGAAATAGAGGAAAACACGCTGAACGGAATGCCTAGGGCCAAGCTCGACATCTCTTCCTCGCCCCCCGGGAGGTCTAAGATCCGCCTCGGTGCACCGGAAATCCTCTACCCCTCAACCACGTGTTCGCGTGTTTAGAGCAAATATGACTTCCTAATCGATTTTAGATGTGGTCAGGTCGACATCAAGCCGAAGAGAAATACCAGGAAAAGTAGACATCAATGCTGGGTGGAGAAGAAAAAAGTTTAATGTGGTTAGCGCGGCGAGAAACTTCAAAGAAACACTGGATGCCTTCATGACAATGACAAGCGAAGCTTCCCACCCCCACCGAAATGACAGAATTCCGCGAAATGGAGAAGAGGAACGAGGGCTCGAAGGGAAAGGAAGCGCGAGGTGTGGTCAACGAGGTGTCAGATGCAGTCTCAAAAAATGACACGAACACAAGCGGCAACAAAGATGCATACGTTGAAGTCATTCTTTTCAGAAAATTTTGGTCTTTCTCTCCGGTCCGTCATCCAAACAATACTGACATCAAAGAGTTAGTAATGCATCGTCTTTGAAACAAATGGGCCAAGATTATTTGAAAAATTCCAGACGAGCTCTGAGACCACTAAATCAATGCCTCTATCTGTTTGAGATAGTAATGCGACGAAACTCATGAAAATTTCACTTTTACCTACAACAAGGAGGACCGACTGCATCGGATTCGTCGACGACAATGAGCATTTGGTTTGAAACAAATTCAGATTTTACAAGTTAACCAATCAGACAACTCCGACACCATATCAAGAGTCTTTCAGCGACCAAATGTTGCGACTGCGACATACGCTGCTTTCCACAACCAAATGTTCAATTGATCATTGAGAATTCGGAGACTAGAGCCTACCAGCAAAATCGGGAGAATGCAAGCAACTTCACCCGCCATATCACGCGAAACCTTCCCGCTTGTCTTGCTTGTGGATGGAATTCGGGGCACAAAGAACGCCTCCAAGAAAACGATCCAGAAAGAAAATTTGTCTCTTTCTCGTTTACAACAACCCTCCTCGTCTTCGCATGGAATAAGCGATGGTTAGCTAATAATTTCGTTAGCGGCACGGGCCAATATTTCCCCAGACGCTGCTCGCTCCCGGCTTCAAAGACTCAAGGAAAAATCCTCTTTCTCTTCCTCGGCTGGGAAATTTGTCAGCAAACATTTTGTCGAACACAATATTTTTGACAACAAAACATGACATCAGCGAAAATCTTCGATCCAAAAATTCCAAGAACTCTCAACACGTGGAGGAGTTCGAATGACGCACAGGAGGTCCGGGTTCAACTCCCTGGAGGACTTTATTTTTTGCACGGATTTCCTGTCAATCTCGCCTTTCCCACCCCTCTCGCTAAGAACAATAGAGGCGTGCGTGGGGGGGGGGGGTGCTAAGGAGAAGAAGAAAAAGGCACAATGAACGAGAGAAAGACGGAGCAAAGAGGAGCGGAGGGGGGGGGGGCGTGGGTGCTGATTGAATTCGTCTCTCATTCTGTTTTCTCCACTCTCGTTTGGGTGCGTGGCCTTTCAAAGTCACTCTCACTCTTCTCTTCTTGCAACGAACGCGAGGGACCCGCCGAGCTCAAAGACTTTCGAGTCGTTTGCTCAATGGGCCGCGTGGCAGTATTTTTTCACCTTTGCTCGTTTTTCAAAAAGAATGCATTTCTCTTCTATCGCAATGTCTAGGAACTGGACTCGAGACTCTACTTGGAACCCCGACCTCTGGGAAGAAAAGAGTAGAAAGCGCCAAAGCATCTTCCGCTCAAAACGGATTTGAGCGACGAACGCCGAAAAGAAAAGCAAAGAAAAAAGCAAGAAAATCAGACATGCGGAAGGCCGGCGGGCGGACGGCGGACGACGAAGAATTTCGCGGCAGATGTCTCCTTTGGCTGAAGGCGACGGCTCGCGCGGCGCGCGAAAGCTGAAAACACGAAGGTCACCACACGATACTTGAGGATTTCACTCGCGTCTCGGTCCTCGACTGAAAAGCAAAAGGGGACTCGAGACGGGGAAGTCGTCAATGCGCTCGCGATCTTCATCCAAGAGGACATGAAATTGAACCCGACGCGAAAAACTTCCCGCGTTCTTCACAAATCAAGTCACTCATCCCAGATTTGTCGTTGTTTTGACAAAAAGAGGAGTAGTGCGACTGAACGGGGAAGTGTTTTGACACGCCAAGAAGGGGGCCATCTTCAAAAGCGGAAAGCCTCGGAGATCCGCATTTAGAAGAAATTTGAGCCATGAGGAGAATAAAGAAGTCTGTTTTGATAATAAGAGATATATGCGAAGAAATCGCAAATGACATTGAAAGGAGTCTTAATCCGCGAGAAATCTTCAGATAAACATGTTTCAGCTGCACCAGAATTGATTTCATAAGACCTTGATGGTTGATGCCGATTGTTCCGACTCATTTTGATTGAAAACAAGCACAATGATACGAGTTGGTTTCATTCAACGTGCGAGAGAGCGACCATAGAGTTCGCTACAATTCGGGAGACCTCGGCATTCCAAAGCACGGCTGAGCACTTTCGGGAGATTCACAAACAATCCGTTAAATGATGAGTTTTAGAAACACCACAAATATGCTTTGAGAAATAGTTTATAATTCGTACTCTTGGATCTCAATCGAATGAAATCTTGATGTCGTCCCGAATATCATTTCAACAAAGCATCCCTCCCGCTGCATCCCCCTGTGTATTGCCGCTTCTGATCGGCGGATCGGCTCGTTTTCCCCCGCCACAAAATGAATTGGACACAATCGCACCCACTCGCGCCCTCTCAGACTCAAGAACAGCTGTTTGAGTCACTGCTCGAGGGGCTTCCACTTTCTCACTCGCCGGACCCGTGCCAAAGCACGCTTCTCCCATGTCAAAAACACCATCCAGACCTATTCTTAGGGCAATAAAACCAATCACCTCGTTGGGAGAGAAACATTGGAAAACAACAAAAAGAACGTCCTCCTCTAAGCCTGGCTCTTCAAAGAACACCGGGACCATTCAGCAAATTGCTTCGAAAAATTCAAGCCAAGTAGTCAAAAAAAGACTGAAACCCTCCTGTAAGCGTATTCTTAGCGAAGCGCTAAAACCCAATCAGCCTGCGTCACAACGCAACACCGTAGAAAAATGAAGGTTCAGGGTTTCGTCTCTGATCGGTGCTGTTTTTCAGATTCTATTCGTGTGGGGGCTTTGAGTCTCTTAGAAGGGAGAGGGGGAGAGAAAGAGCAAAGACGCTCCCACGGGCTTTCAGCTTTCTAGCGATCGGCCGTCGAGGGTCCAAAGGCAAAGTCCCAAGACGAAGTCGAAGTGAAGACGATGACGAAAACAGATTGAAAACGGCGGATTTCCGAGGAAGAGACGAGATGAAAGGAGACGACGTGTTCCAATCGTGTCAAGTGCGGGACAGAGCTGCCCCGAAGACGTCTTCTTTGAGGTTCTTTGAGACCTTGAGAAGGAGCAGGAGGATGAGGAGCGGCCTGAGCTTCCCATTTTTGCACTTCGGAGAAGAAACATGGCCGTCGAACACGCGAGTGGCAGACCAACGAGAACGTCCTGGAGACGACCAAAAAAGTCCCAGACTGGAATCTCAAGCAAGAGATTGTCGATCTTCGTCTCTATGTTCTTGGTGCAAAGAAGAAGCTGTTTCAGTGACTCTCACAGGCAAACAAATAGTAAAAAAGGACGAATGCCGAAGTCCACGAATTGTGAAACGCAATCTATCAGAAGTCAAAAGAGACTGCCTTTGAAGATCTCCCTCCGAAAGAACACATCATCGAGACTTGTTTAAGATTTTGATAGCGAATACTTGAAACACAAACATAATACGTCTTCTCACAATGCGCTATGTTTCATAAGCAGGCTCATCAATGAGTCAGTGGAGAAAAACGCCATTTTGTCCCAAGTAGTGGATTTTGAAAAAAAGTTTCCTCAAAAGCATCGCCCCGCACAATGCAATTCGTCTTTCAGATGCTGCTGAAACATTCTCACAAGTCGACAAGAATTTCTATTCCTGGGCACCACCTTCACGATATCTCATTTACGAGACTAGGCATCAAAATGAGACTGGAAGCCGACTTGAGTAGGTTTCAGCCTTCTCAAGTCTGCACTTTCCGGTTAAAAAGAGATTGCCTGCACTTCACTTACACTCTGCATATATGAGTGAAAGGAGCCGAGACATCTAGACTGAACTGCCATAAGAACTGAGAAGTGAGGGAGGAAGGCCCTCGACGGAGATTCCCCGACGGCGAGAATTAGACTTCAATGACGGCGTCCCGACGAGAGGACGACGAATAAAGAAGAAGAGGAGGAAGGAGACAAGGGTCACGCCATCAGAAGGGGCAACCCGGAACATCGGTCGGCGCCTCCACCCCCGAACAGGAAAAGTTCAAATGATTTCATGCACGCGACATCGGAGTTTGAAGAGTTTTTGGAACAAACGAAAGAAATGAATCTGGGAATGTTTCAGAGACGAGACTTTTGCTGAGTGCAGTTTCTGCATCGCTACACGGCTTTCGTTTTTGGGGAAATCAATCAAATATTAGTACTCCTGATCAGATTCTCAAAACGCTTCTGAAATCAACCAATTTTCTGTCGAGACTTATCTGCAGGACAGAAAAATCGCTGGAATCACGCTGGAATCAAGTTCTCTCGCACTAAAACACTTCTACTCGGCTCAATCGCTTTGATCTCAAAATGTCGCCTTCACAGCTTCATGGTCAAAGATTGCCAAAGCGGAAGCTGAAGAAAAGGCTCGAAACGAATTTATATTTCGGGTTCACGAGGTTCAAACGGCGATGCGCATAGATACGGGAAGCGGAT
>JAQIXL010001204.1:0-19830 GCA_034700245.1 Poikilolaimus oxycercus
AGTTCAAGGTAAAGCAGCTTGCTCAAGCTATTGTATTGGTACATCGGGTTCGATTCCAGCAAGCAGTAACATTTTTGCCAGCTTTTTTGGGACAGTCCCGGCCAACCTATAGCTCTGGACAGCTCAAATTACAAACCCGGGTTGGTCTTGGACACTCCCGGAATGTCAGCGGAATGTATGAATGATCAACCAAGGAAGGAACTCGACCTAGGTCAACCAAGAAAGGAGCCCGAGTCGGTCTTGAACTTGCCCGGGATGCCACCTCAAGGAAGGAACCCGGGTTGGTCTTGGACACTCCCGGGATGTCAGCCTATGACTGGGCAGCCCAAGGAAGGCACCCAAGTTGGTCTTGGACTCTCCCGGGATGTCAGCCTATGACTGGGCAGCCCAAGGAAGGCACCCAGATTGGTCTTGAACTCTCCCGGGAGGTCGGCCTATGACTGGGCAGCCCAAGGAAGGCACCCAGATTGGTCTTGGACTCTCCCGGGAGGTCGGCCTATGACTGGGCAGCCCAAGGAAGGAGCCCGGGTTGGTCTCGGACACTCTCGGGATGTCAGCCTATGACTGGGCAGCCCAAGGAAGGAATCCGGGTTGGCCTTGGACTCTCCCGAGATGTCAGCCTATGACTGGGCAGCTCAAGGAAGGCACCGAGGCTGGTCTTGTACTCTCCCGGGAGGTCGGCCTATGACTGAGAAGCCCAAGGAAAGAGCCCGGGTCGTTCTTGGACAGTCCCGGGATGCCAGCCTGAAGCTCTGGACAGCTCAAGTAAGGATATTGTTTGTCGGCCTAAATCAGTCCTTTCCCGGGTCTCGCTAGTCCGCTATTTTTACTGTTTTACAAATATAAACTTGCTTTATTTTAGTTTTGGCGTTGTAGTCTTGCAACTTTTTATATCACTAGTGGTCACTCCACCGGCAGAGCAGGGTCGCATGTTGAGGACATTTACGGCTTCTGGACTAAGCTCCATAATTGTTTCTCAATTTAATGGCTTTGCGCCGACTCTTGTGGAAAGAATGACGAATCTTGTGCTCATAATGACGCACGAGAAAGCCGAAAGCCGGCCATCAGCTGACGAACTTCTAAACAACGTTCAGCTATGTATACTAAAAGGTTTTTAAACCGCGCAATAAAGAAAACTCCATTTAAGAAAAGCCATCATACCGAAGGATGCTTTTCAATCAAGTGTCGATGGTTGCGAGCCTTCGGGCTTCGACACACCGTTTGTCCCTATTGTTGGAACTTCTTCAGCTCGATATGGTTGACGACGCCTGGAAAATAGTCTACAATAACTGTGTCACTCTACAAATTCTTCTTGATGAAGAATCTGTGAAGTCAACAAGCAGTACAACAATTGCCGAGTGTGCCGTACTTGCGAATATGCTGATTGATGTCGTTCTGCAAAGGCCGGATGTTGGAACCCAAAAGCCACTCTTTGTGGAAGTCCTTATTTATTATCATTGGTTGAATTTTTGCCTCGCTGCTGAGCGCGGTCAACAGGAGAATCGGTTTGATGATTTTGGAGCGTTGGCAGACTACTATATCAACAAAGTTAAGAGCGTGTTTGCTCATTTCCCGGCCCCACTAAATGAATCAACTCAATGCCTGCAGGATATCATCACTATTTTCTACATTGAACGTGAAAGAATAGCTAAGTGCGTAGATTACGGCGTTTCAACCAAACAGTCGCTATATACTATTGTCGGGAGAGACATCTATCGGGAATATGTACACTATTACAAGCCCGATGAAGCACTTGTTTGCCAGGGAACAGTTTTGTTCAGAAAGATTTTTCTCCTCTTTGCTGCTGTTCTTGAAATCGTTCTCACAGAACTCCTCTTTTTCATTTATCCTTTTATTTTGCACTATCCACTCGCAAAAACTGCTTTTTCGGCAATATTAGTAACTTTACTTTTGATACCCGTCGTCTCTTACGCAGCATATTTAATACAGTCCTATGACGAAACGGATAGCTATTATCACCATATTTATCATTTTTTACTCTACTTTGTCGCGCTTGCTGAAGTGCTTGTGAATACGGCACTTTCTTCACGGACGGATCGAATATTTTTTAAGGTTACAATTGTAACTTTCGCCATTTTTTGGTCAATTGGTTCTACCGTGTGGATTGACAAATCGAAAATATATATTACTATTAGCAAGCCGGCTCCACGAATTGTCGAGGCTTACAAACACTGTGGGGTAAAGTGAAGCAGATTGCTCAATTGTCCTAGGTTGTGCACACGGACAGCGACTTAAAAATTGCTGAGAACATCGCCAGACGTTTTCTGCTCTTACATCCTGGCAATAATGCTAACTCCCTTGCGGAACCTTCGGTAGCTGCCTTCTACCGTCTACACACAAATATCGCCTTAATAATGGCAACAAGAGACTCGAATCTTTCGAGAATTATGCACAGAGGCTTTAAAAAATTTCATCCTCAGACCACGAACGATATTCCCGTCGTATAAAATGTTCTCTTCGACATTGCCGTTGCGCTTCTTCTACAATATAAAATGACACGTTGCCGACAAACTTCGCATTCAAGTTTTACATGCTTGGCGATGCTTGGCTGGGCCTTCTTTTCTGCCTTCTCATCTTCTTCGGATGCCCCTTTCCCCAAGTCGAAGCCTGGCGCTCGGCGAAGAGCTGTCTCTGGGATCGGAACTCCTGTCCCGTGGGCCAGTTTTGCCAGTGCTTTTACCGTGGCTGCTATTGCTTCGATAAACCAACTTATTTGAGGAAGCAAAGAAGCCAACTCACCTATAATAAAAGCTCTTTCTCATTGGCCTTTTCGAAAATAAATCTGCCTTGGAACTCGTTTTGCATGTTCTAGCGCTGCCAGGAAACACGTGATAGGCCTGAGTGTGCACCGGGACGCTAACGATGACTCAAGGAGGAACGCTAGTGGGACCACCCGCGCCATGAAGGCGTCGGCGGCGTCCGCCAGTTTCTCGAGAGCATCACTGAAAAAAATCATTGTCAATGGTAACGTCGTGAAAAAGATCAAGACTTTACCGTTTGACCGCATCCGTGTTCAGGTCTGTTGCAAGATGACAGCCCATTGAAGTCATCGAGCTCACGGCCGGCCAATTCTGGAATGCCACCGAAGGCGCAAAGATCTTGGCGTGGATAACTTCCTCATCGACCTGCAAAGAAAGATGAAATTTTCTTTCCTAACTCACGCGCTGGGTCTCCTTGTAGAGCTCGATGTGGGAATCAGTGTAGCTCTGAATGTCGACTCCACGGTTTTCCACAGCCTTCTTCTCGACTTTTGACTACCCCCCCCCCCCCCCAATGCCGTGTTTTCTTTTCATGCTTCTTCTTTTAACATTGCAGCAAACGGTTTTTTATTCTTGTCAAAAAGTGCTCACGACTACAGATAAAAGGAGTAGTAGAGCACGCCGATGAAGAACGCAGTCCAAGGCGGCACGAAACTTGCAGCACTGTCAACATCGAAGCAATAGCAGCCGGTGTGAAAGCACTGGCAATACTGGCCAATAGGACAGGAGTTTCGATCCCAGAGACAGTTCTTCGCTGATTGCCAGGCTTTCACTTGGAGAAAGGAGCATCCGAAGAAGATGAGAAGGCAGAAAAGAAGGCTCAACTGTCCGAACATCGCGCCAGTGAAGACTCTCAGAGTGACTTTTGTCGATGCTTTTTGAAGCAGAAATTCATTAGATTTTATCTAGTCTCCTTCTGGCATCGACGTCGTGGGATTGCACTTTAAGAGTCAAGCTTTTTGATGGCTCAACAAAAAAGGTCGACTCGTTTCGTGCTAGGAAGCAAAAAGCAGAGTAAAGGGGACTGGCATAACAGTCAGCCCAGTTCGTTTATCTTATCGATACAGGAGAACGTGCTTCGTCATTTTCTTCTCTCTTCGTCCACAAAGTGGTGCCCAAAACATTCAGAGCCTGACCATAGCCATAATCTGTTAGGCGTGAGTTCAAGCCTCGCCGGGAGCAATTTCAAAAAACGCTAATTCTGAGCTTTCCGGCAATCAATTCTTCATTGGAATTTAAGACAAATGCATAATCGTCTAACATAAAGGCTTACAAAAGAGTCAAAAGACTTGTTTTAGAGAAGCTCTTGCCACAACAACTTGGCAAAAGGATTGCTCCCGGTGAGGCTCGAACTCACGACCTTCAGATTATGAGACTGACGCGCTGCCGACTGCGCTACGGTAGCGTTGAGTCGGACTTTTGTCTGGCGCCCTAGATTACAGGGGGCGTTTTCTTATCGGGCACCTCAATGGCAGTTCCTGAAGATGAGCAACTGGCATGAGCAATTTGAGCTCTCTTGCCTAGAATCGTTAGTTCTTTCACTGACCGTATCGAAGATGAAGACGCTTCACAGAAATAAAAAGAAAATCAAACCCTCTTCAAAGAGGGCGATAAGAACGTCAGCATGGTTGTATGTTTGTGGAAGGCAAACAAGTAAACAAAAATAGTTATTGTATCTGACAATGAGTGAAAGTCCTCCTTCCCAAAGGGCGCCCCAAATCTGCCCTTTCAAAGTGCAAGTTGGCATCTGTTGGCTTATGTCGGCGAAAGGCAATGGCGTCGTGTCGCGTTTTGTCTGAAATAGAGCAATGCGTTGCCGCGTCGCGCTTCTCATCTGCCTCCTTTTCCTCGTTTCTCTCGTCGAATCGTCGAAGAAGAGCTGTCTCTGGGACGGCAAATGCCCCGTGGGAGAATATTGTAACTGCTGGCAGTGGGGTTGCTATTGTCTAGAGATTGAAGGGAGAATTCGAGCCGTTTTCATCAATCGTCTTTCTTCGCAAAACAGTGATGAGCCCTTCAAGGTGAAACGAATAAACGTTGAATATGGGCGAAAAGTGCAATTCTTGTTATGAAAAGTGAAGAGAATGCGTCATGCCCCCCCCCCGGCGAATGGGTGAAGAAGAAGAAGAAGAAGAAGGGAGCCCTCCTTGCATTCCTTGACGATGCGCAGCAGGAACGTCGTCCTGCCAGCGGTTGCGGCCTTCGTCGCCATCCTCGCCTGTCCATTACTCGGCTACTGCCTCGTGGCATCATGGCGGTTTCGTTTTCCCTTCCTTTACAAACGTTTTTTTAGTCGGACCCCGTACCCGCCGAACAATGTTAGCCCTTGGAACATCTCCATGTGTATCGCTATTTTGACGAGCTTCTTCATTTATGCTGGCTTTCACGCCGAGAATCGACATACTGATGACAAGTCCCTGCCGATCATCGTGAAGAAGACTTCGATGCTGTCGAGTGCGTTTTCCGCTTTGAAAATTTGATTATCGAGAGAAGCCATTTAGGTCATCTAACCATCTTTTTGATGGTCTTTGAGCGAACGCTCGCCTGCTTTTACCCGAAGATGAACGTCGATGACTCGCCCTTGATCGTTTATGGTATCTGGTCTCTTACCGTGAGTCGAAAGCACTTAGAGATGCGCCGATTTAGTGGATCGTGGCCGCGGGCGCCGTCGTCGGCACCACCAAATACAGTAAGATTTTGTTTTCCTGCCAGAAACAACCTTGCTGATCTCTTTCAGAGCTTGCCGACAACTACTCGCTCACCGGTACCGTTCTCGGTCTTAACGGCTTCGCATGTTTGGTATGCTTTAGTGTTCCCTAAGTACTGTATTTGTTTGAGGTCCTCATGCTCTGCCTATTCTTCAAACGTCGACTTCATCGAAGGAAGTCTGCCGAGAACCGCGCCATCGACATCGTCAACTACCGTGGTTCGCTCGCCGACTTGTACAAGGCGACGGAAGAGGTAAGGGCTGTGTGGGGACGAGAAGACATTCTTTTGCGTTGCAGAGTGATCTCGAGGCGACTCGCTGCAAGATCATCGGCATTGTAATCCTCTTCTTCGTTGTCTCCTCTTCGCTCTCCCTCTGCTGCCAGCTCTACATCGATCTCTATAACGACAACGAGGATGAGGATGAGAGCAACAAGTAGGTGTAACGCACAGAAAGAATTCCTATGCGGTTCCAGGGTGACGGTCGGCGACGTGGCCGACCTTGTGGACAACCTCGCCGCCTTCTTCGCGCCTCTCGTCGTCAGCCTCGTCCACAAGAGAACGCGTGCGCAGACGGCCGCCAATCTTCGTGGTGAGCAGACTGCTCTCGATCATACAAGAAAGCGCCTTATAGAGGTGACGTTTGGTGAGGGTCGCGACGCTGTTCACTTGGGAAACGCCATGCTGATGACTAGCCAGCAGCTGAACTCCGCCTGGTAACTCAAAATACAGAATTCTCTCGAGATTCTTGAAGTAATAATAAAAACTTCTCAATCTTGAAGCGCATAATAAAATATTGTACAAGCAAGATGCTGGAAGCCAAAAAGTGGGGGAAGGGGTGCACACTTGGATCTGTTATCCTCCCGCTTTTCAGTCAGCATTTATTCCGAGGAAGTGATTACGAATAAAGGAGATAGTTTCTTGCTTGGAGTGATCCAATTACGAGGAGGAAGATGGTGTTGAGGGCTGAACGCGAGGAGCTCTTGCCTTCTCTGAGACAATAGCAGCCCCACTGCCAGCAGTTGCAATATTGCCCGATGGGACATTCGCCGTCCCAGAGGCAGCTCTTCTTCGAAGACTCAACGAGGGCCGGGAGACCGAGGAAGACGAGAAGGCAGACCATGAGAGCGGGCAGGCCAAGCATTGCACTGAAACTGGAATGGAAAAAACTTCTATGATGGTCTTATGAAGAGAAAAGTGTCGGTTACGCCAAACAATAACTATTGTAGACGTAACGATTTGCACTCTTAAAGGGCCTTGTTGAGGGTTGAACTTCAGTCAATTTTTTATAGTTTCCTTGAGGATGTTGAATCTGCCAGGCGTCTCTTTAGAGAGCAAGCACGCTTCCGCCAACGCTGCCAGTAAGTGGGCGATCCCTTGAGGGACGCCTATTTACAATATTATCTGTCATCTTCGGACTTCGACTCCACAATTCTTTCCTGATTTGAGAAATGCAAATAAACCTCGCTTGATGATGTGCATCTCACAATCAGTAGGTCAGGATTCCCAACAAACTGCTGTTGATTCGTGATCACTTATTTTTTTGTCACAAATGCAGCCAAAAGTCGAATTCTCAGACCCTCACAGCTCTGGTCTGTACACCAACACATCACGCGTCGTGTCCACCGGCTACACCCACTTCTGACGGGAAGAGACCGCGATGGAGACCTCGTCTGGAATATCTCTTCAATTTCCCAAAATGTCTCTGGTTGAAATGCTCGTGGAACTTCCAGACATGGCTTATAACGTTTATTTCCACTCAAGCTTTCATTCATTGCAAGCTTGGGCACATCGAGCACATGAAATAGAAATAAAATCTCAGCCAATTAGACCTGCAACCTTTACATAGAGATAGCGAATAGCAGCAAAGAAAAAAAACGAAGCACCTTGTCGCCGAGGCTAAACGGGGGAAATGTTGTGAATGTCACTTTTGTAGAAATTCAAGCAAAGAAAAAAAACAAAGCAGAAAAAAGTTACTTACAGAAGAAGCTGAGGGAATAGGTGGAGAAGCGAGGTAGCTGTCTGGGTTTACTTTGGAATTATTTTTCTTCACTGAAATCTAATCTCATTTTCATGTCGCGAACTTCTTTTGTATGGCCATTTTTTTTGCAAAAAAAATCAAAAATAACAAACAAGTATGACAAGTTCCTGAGAAGTGATGGTTATCGAAGGAAAGAGAAGAAGAAGTCGAGACTACGGTAGTCGTACCGTAGTCTCACAGTGTCATGGGGTGTCTCTTCAAGGAAAAAAGACATCAAAAAGAACAACTCTGTACAATTCTGGCAAGAAGTTTCGCTAAGAGTTCATTAGAACATTTGCACGATTCTTTTTTTCAATAGAACCAAAGCCATTTCACTCTACAGACACCTTCAAAGCAAATATTACATTACAGACTGTTTCTTTCCAAGTGAAATACCGATCGAAATGAAGCTGAACAACTTCGATCCCTCTTTTCTTAAATCTTAAATCTTAAAATCTTTTGATTTTCTCTAACAAGACATCAACACAAACAAGCCTAAAGCATTTGGGAAAGAAGTGGGAAAACGTCGAAATCTCTAGCACCGCCGAGCACTACTCGTATAGGCCGTGCTGGTGGCCGGGATGGTCGTCGGCTGGTAGACGGGCAAAGAGGGAGGGTGGAAGTTTGGAGCCCGGGGCGGTCCTGGTGGTTGGAGGCTTGCCGCCTGATAGCCGGCCTTGTCGGGTGCGGCACTGAAAAGGGACATTTATTGCACTTTGCCGTTTCTTGCTTTTATCAATTGAAAATATAACGATTGGCAAAGGATTTCGAAATGATGCAAAAATCAAGCGCTTTTGAAGAAGAGAAGAGCGGAAGGGGGACGAAATAATCAACCTCAGACGCATTAGCGTTTCATTTTCATTGAGGAGCGGCCATCGAGAGGCTGGTTTCCCATCCGTCCGTTTCTCATCGGTCACCTTCCCATTCGTCAGTTTCCCACTCTCCCAATTCCAATCTAACTAGTTTGCATGTTTGTGGCTCTAAGGAAAACCGTTGAACTTACGGATGTCTTGTTTACTCCTTTTCATGTAAAATGGATGTCAGTAGAAACGACCCTTTCGCCCCACAGAGGTACCGACCAGTAGTGTCAGGCTGCCAAAACATCTACAATAGTCGAAACGACCCTTTCGTTTTCTTGGCCCCGCAGGGTAACCTGTAGTAAAGCCGACCCTTTCGCCTTTTTGGGGTCAAACACCCCTCGTTAAAAGCACTGGCTTCAAGACAATTGGGGCTTAAAAATCGCCAAATTTAATAATCAGCCAGCAGTTTCGCGACCCACATGCAATACAAATACGATAGTAGGTCAAGGAAGCTGATGCAAAGGGTTTGAAGGCAATGCTTCACATTTCATGTCATGAAGCTAATTATTGTTCCAGGCACTTTCCGATATCCGCAATATCGGGAGCCGCATTTGCAATATTCTGAAAAATATATTATAGTTTCTGCTACAGTAGTTAAGAGGCAGTATCGAATACCGTTTCTAGGACGAAATTAATGCTTACCATGATGATGTTTCCAATGCTTTCAAGTGCAGCCGATGCGCTCACTCCGACGACGGGAACAAGCTCCAAGATAATTCGCTTGTTGACGAAGCTGCTTTGCAGTGCTTCTTGTGCCTGAAGTCGAATATTGAACGTTAGAAAAGACAAAACTTGTACACCTGGAGAAACGGTGAAAGATCGAGGCAGTAAAGAGGGCCCGAAGCGAGGGACACAATTAAAGCAACAATATCCTAAAACTTTCTTTTCAGGAAGCTGTCTCACATCAGTGCTACTGATCAGCACGCTGTTCGTGATTTTTGCCGCACTTCCAACAACCGGCACATGAGTAAGTGCCTCATTCAAGCTCAAAGCCACACCACGCAGAGTTCCATATGTCTAAACCATTTCTTATAGCCTCAATATTGACCTGAGAAAACGTAGTAAGCACATCACTGATTGTGAGTCCTGCTTCGTTTGAAGGCGTTGTTGGTGAACTCTCGTCATCGTTCAACTTCTGTCCAACCACGACAATGGTGTCAGCAAGTAGCTGGAATGAGAAAAAAGTCATTCACGACGGCACACTTACATCTGTGATGTTGAGAATCGCTTTCTCTACAGCGGCCACAGGATGTCCAAGGGGTAACAGTTCCAATACCTGGATTTTTATTAGGGCCGCACTGCGCAGTCCGGTATACAACTTTAAACGGGCTCATTTATCAATGATGTCTACCTGGGCAAACTCTGCAGGAGTCGAAACGGGGTCTGCCTTCGCCGAATGATCACCACATATCACTAACAATAAGACGAAGAGGGTGAGGGTACCGAGTTGAATTTTGGTCATGTTTGGGAGACACACTGAGGCCGCTCCAACGACTGACACAAGCGAAACGGCAACGCGAGCAACACTTTTATACATCCAATGAATGACAACATAGATCAGTTCTTCTAGCGCAGGACATTTTTCCTTTGACAGACAATTTATGCGCATGATCGCGCATCTGTGCGTCAACAACATCCCCAAAAAACGAACGGAGAAGAGCGGGATGATATTTTCGAAACGGCGTTGCAAAGCATCAAAAATCAGTAGTCGATGTTTGTTTTTCACAGTTGTTGAAAGTTTAAAATAAGAGACTGGTGAAAAATTGAATAACGTCTCCCTCAGAAATCCAAAGACTGCGTTCCGTTGACGTGAAATCTCTTTTTTTTCATTTGTTAGCGGAGCGTTCAACACAAAAATTTCTAAAATCATCTGTCTACACTTTCCATTGCCGAGAACCGCGTTTTTCTTCCGGAAATTAAAAAAATCTCACCGTCACGTCGCACAAAAGTGAATATTTGATCCTCTGCTTAATCGCCAAGACAATGAAAAAGGCTTCCTTCATGTTGCAATTTGTGTGAATTTACTGGATTAGCATAATCGTCGGGCATAATGAGCATATGAAAAAAGTGTAACATTGGGGCTGTTTCGAGATGTTTGCTGAATTTCTTCGATACGTCATTGTCTATGAAACGAGAATAACGACTTCCATGGCCGTCCTGAAAAGTACAATATCAAGCAAAACAGTGCATGAAGAGAGAATGGCAATACGCGTGCGCCGAAAATAACTTGCTTATGTTAGATTACTGCAGATATTGTATTGTACAATACAATAGGAACTCTTGTGAATTTTTAAACTTTTTCTCTTGAAAAAAACTGAAAGGCTAGTGGGTGGAAGATACAATAAATAACGTTTCAGCGCCGCCATCTCACACATTAGAAATGACTACGCACACGCGACGCTGTTAGTAATCCGTACCTTATCACTCGCATCGATTTTGGATGACCTTCGTGTTCAGCACGGAATAACATTGAAGTACGTGATAAGTGTCCGTAAATGTTGCCTTTGTCAATAGCAGCTAATTGTAAGCTGCCAGCACAGCTAAACAGCTAGTACTGTTCGAAGTATGGTGTATGTGTGTCGATCCCAGAAACAGTCCTTCGGCGAGAGTTCGCACGCTCATGCAGCTGATGGGACTAGGACATGAAAACTCTCGTGTTCTAAGCTGACATGACGTCTTCGACAGACTCCATAAAACCCTTCTTCATAGACAAATTTCATAATTGTCTCTCTGAGCGTAGATCTTCGTCTTTACTCGTGATGTCCGGTCACGTTCTAATTGCCTTCGTTTTTCTCTTCGTCTCTCTCCCCATGGTGGCATCGGAGTGTACGGCCGTCGGCTCGGATTGGGATGAACAATGTCCTAAGGGAATGAGCTGCAGTTGCCATCAGTGGGGCTGCTATTGTGCCGCCGGAAATCGCCACACGGCAACTCTCACGATATTCTCTGTCGTCTTCGGGCTTCGACTCCTCAATTCTTTGCTGATGTGAAAAGTATGGATAAACCTGACTTGATGCTGTGTATGAGTAGGTCAAGATTTCTCCCAAAGTGCTCAAACAATTGCTCGTGTGAAGAAGTTGATTCGTGATCAGCAAATAATTCAACTAGCAACAGTACTAACGAAACTAACGCACTAACGAAAGACTTTAATACCGACTAACGAAAGTTCTCTTCTTCAAGCTCTTCTAACAGACTAACGGCTTGTCAGCCGACTAACGACGTTCCTTCCCTTCAAGCTCTTCTAAAAATCGAACACTTTTTTAACCGACTAACGAAGGTTTCCTCCCTCAAGCTCTTCAAAAAGACTAAGGTTTCCTCCCTCAAGCAGACTAACTGCATGCCGGCCGACTAACGAAAGTTTTATGCTCTTCTAACGGTCTACCGCCTGACTCTTTCTGCCAATCGCTTAATGAAAGTTCTTCATTTACAGTTGCTCTAAGGGCCTAAAGGCTTCTTCTGCCTACTAACGGCCTAACGGCGGCCCCCTCTTTCAAGCTCTTCTAACGGCCTAAAAGCTTGTTTTCTGCCTACTAACGTCCTAACGGTGGCTATACCTTCCAAGTTCTCCTAACTGCCTAAGGACATGCTTCTGTCTACTAACAGACTAAAGAGTTCTTCTTTCTTTTCTCGTAAAGCCCTAACTAACGGCTCTACTTGTTTGAAATCTTTCTCATTAGCCCCGCCAGTGACCTTCAGTAAGCGGAAATGATCATTATAAGCAAGAGCAAAAAGATTGGTCAGCGGCGGGATCGAACCCTTCACTAAAAGTTTTTGACCATTTTGTTTCGCGACTAAAAATTTCCGACACTATTGGCTCAGAATCGTATTTTATTCAGTTGCTAAACTTTCTTTAACATTTCATCGGGCAAGTATGGTATCATTAGAACCGGCATTAAAAGTTATATGAGTGTGCAAAGTTTCAGCCCGATCCGGCTTAACTTGTTCGAAAAAAGCCCAAAGTGGCAGATTGTCACAGATCGTAATTCATTCTCTTATTAATAAAGGATGTCAAAGCTCTCCAAACAATTAGTATAGAAAGTTGTTGAAATAATGGTGTCTATTACTGGGTTTCAAAATCAGACGTTGTTTTCCAGTTCTTACGCTGTTTTGATATGTTTCGTTCAACTTGTGAAATACCTTGACATGAAAAAGGAAAAGAAACACTTGACAGTTCGTTTTCCATTACCGCCGCTGTTGCTGTCAATAATAAATATCTCTATTTTCGTGACGGGACCTGCGCCCAGTCAAAAAGCATTTGAAAAATTAGAGCTCTTTGGCTGAGTGAATTGCGGTTTTCGAGTGCGGCTATTATATTCACAAGCCTCAGCCGTGTGCTCCAATCGACGGTTGGTTGTTTCTAATCCTATCGCGTACCTGGTCTTTGTTGACTGGCACCGTTCCCACGTTCGCCGTCATCGTCTTCGTCCCCTCCTATAAATGGTTTTCCAAAAATAGCGTAATATTTGCCAAGAAAATAATCTTCTTTGAATGAGCCGTGCACATGAGCGAGTCATCGCGCATGGCACGCAACGGTTATGGAAAGGCAGCAGGCACTCAGTAAACCTTGTGCTGCTTCATTGCAGCGGAAACCATTCAGTACATTTATTGTACAATATTTTATTCATTCAACATGTTTCAATCTTTATTATTTATCGCCGCAAAGCAAAATCTTCTTCCGAAAAAATACCTGCGTCTTCTTCAACTCCGCTTGCACTCGTTCTCCGTTGATTTGATGATCCGACTTGTAGTTAACCAAGGCGCCCTCGATGCCTGAATAACAACAATTATTTTAAGAACCTGGAGTTACGCGGAGGCGGACTCTCGTCGCGCTTGAGTTTCTTCTCGGAGTCCGACTCTTGAGACATTGCGACCAATCAGACTCGACGAACACAGCAGGGAATGACTATCTTCCCCCCAGAGCCAGATGCATAACGACACCCGGGGGGGGGATACCAAAATTTAGCATGTCTCTCTCAAAAGAAGCGCTGAGAAGCGTGAGAAATAAACTCGCTACGCATATTCCGCCGTCTCAAGCTTTCAACTAAAGCTCTTTAAGAATGAAAAATCACCAAACAAAGTGCAATAATTAATTGCGACCCTTTTCTGGTTGTTTTAACACCAAGAAGTGAAGAGGAACACCTACAAGTGATTTTCTTGACGTTGATGGTGATGCCGGAGTTGTGCTGGCACTGTGTCGGTCTCGCTGCTTTCTCGAAGTCGCCCAGGGTTTTGAGTGCTAAAGCTTGCCAGCATCGTCTCTTCGAAACTCACAATAGCGTGCACCCCGAGGAGCAAGAAGACGAGCTCGCTGTTCTCGCGAGCAAGACGTGCACAACCCCGCCGTATCACAACGTTTGGCTCTTTAAAGCATGTCAACGTGTGTGAGCGGTTACTTTTCCAATAATGCCGCTGCAGAAACACGTATAAATCCTGTGACCTGTAGACGCAGCATGACGGTGTCGTCCACAAGTTTCTGCTCCTCTCCAGTAGAACTATAGTTATTTGTTTAAGTGAGTGTGTTTTGCGGCCACATACGCGCATGCGAGCACTTCCAAGGCGCGTGACTCGCCCTCCGTGTAACAGTGATTTCTCATATCAGTACTAAAAATAAACTAATGTGAGAAATTTGTTGCAGATTGTATCGCTTGTCATGAGAACTAAAGGGTAGGAATTCCCGCTAATAATTCTGGCTTAAAACGCTTAAGACCATTTATTGTGTGCACAGAAAATGAGGGCAATTTCTTTAAAAGGGCTGGTAGAAAAAACTCCCTTTTGCTGCGTGAATGCAACCGGTGAGGATCTATGTCAGTTGTGAAATGCCACAACCTTCGTTGCACCTCCAGTTGTAATTAGCATCGAGTGGAAAAGAAAAGGCCCGTAAAAGACGTAAGCGTGGCTCATTCCGGCATCAACAACACGAGCTGTTCGTGGAGACTTTATTCGTTTGCTTATTCTAGCAGATGCAGTCGCTGAGAACGTAGACGACGACTGCATCGGCAGCATGAAGAGCACAATGAGACTAAGCAGCATCCAGCTTATTGCCGTCGTTCCTGAATCTCTCCTGCATTTTATTGTTCTGAGTCAGCGGTCCTGTCAACGACATTGGAACTGAAATTCTCAAGTTTTTGGCATCACTTATAAGTTTCTTAATGTTAGACTTAAATTATCCTGCATCACTTCGCAAGACTCTTCGACGTTGTTGCCTCCACAAGGTCCTACGACGACATCGACAAGGTTGAGTTTATGAATGTGTGACGACTTTTCTGGAAAGACATTCTTATGAGTCGAAACAAGGAAAAAACAATAAGAGAACGTTTCATTCCAAACAGGTCAACTTTCAAGGGATTTCTCTGAATATGCTACTTTTCATCTCGCTTTCCTTCTTGAAAACGATGCGAAATGCCTCAAAGAAAAAACTTATGCCCATTGGCGCCGTCTGAGAGAGTGAATAAAAGAGGTCGAAAAAGCTCCGAGGGCACCCTTGTCTTCTCTGCGTCTCCGAAGCTCTACCGTCCGTCATGGCCCAGTCCGTCCCGCCCGGCGACATCCAGACCCAGCCTGGAACCAAGATCGTCTTCAACGCGCCCTACGACGACAAGCACACCTACCACATCAAGATCATCAACGCTGGTGGCCGTCGCATCGGATGGGCGATCAAGACCACCAACATGAAGCGTCTTGGCGTGGACCCGCCGGCGGGCGTCCTCGACCCGAAGGAGGCCGTGCTGATGGCCGTCTCGTGCGACGCGTTCGCCTTCGGCCAGGAGGACACCAACAACGACCGCATCACCATCGAGTGGACCAACACTCCCGACGGCGCTGCCAAGCAGTTCCGTCGCGAGTGGTTCCAGGTCCGCTCGCCCTCCTTGAATGAAAGAAACTTTGCAGGGCGACGGCATGGTTCGCCGCAAGAACCTGCCGATCGAGTACAACCCGTGAAGCGACCGGCGTCCCTCCCTCTGCGACCAGCGAAATAA
Source organism: Poikilolaimus oxycercus (assembly GCA_034700245.1). Lineage (NCBI taxonomy): Eukaryota > Metazoa > Nematoda > Chromadorea > Rhabditida > Rhabditidae > Poikilolaimus > Poikilolaimus oxycercus. The sequence continues at coordinate 15,344 of JAQIXL010001204.1, forward strand.
AATTGTGTAAAAATATGAGGATGCGTTCGCTTGCACGACATGATGGAGAGAAGAGTACCTGCACTATAGGTCTTTTAAAGACTTTCCTCTTTCGTTCGGGGTTTCTCTGCCTGAGAGACTCGACTTGTGAGAGAAAAAGCGCCCCACGAGTGAGAAGCAGAAATAGAGGCACCTTCTCCTCTCAAACTGTTTCATTGTCAGTGTTTCATTATCAGTCACATTAGAGCTTGAGGTTGCGGCCTCAACATTGCCGCTATTTTTTCGGTCCGTTCTTGACAAGAGAACTAGTTCTCTCGGGTGCAATCACGTTCAGGCGATCAGTCAGCCCTTCATGACGGCATCCACGAAGCGAAACAAGTTCAAGTTTATCAGTGGTTTAGAACCGAACGCAAGCCGAGCCAGTCGCTTTTTATCAGTTTTCGTCGCGTTTTTCACCTGTTTCCGGACGGTTTCGAGGGTTCAGCGAGTCTTTCGTTCTGATGATATCAAGCTAAGAAATTGGGCCGTGTCTAAACCATTCTGGCTCTTCAGACAAAACAACGAAACAATTATCAGACGCTCATTCGGAAAAGAACGAACCCCACAATGAGAAAATTGCAAATGGGAACATCCAGAGTAGGGCCCGATTTCAGTTGGGATTGCCGGATGTCCCGAGTCCCGTATTCTCGATTACCCGATTCTCGGATTCCCGTAATTGATTCATTCTTAAGGACCGAACGGTCGTTTTTACGGGAATCCGGCAATCCCAACTGACATTGGGTGTAGGTAAACGCAAGCTCGGCGGGCAACGTAGGAGATTGGAGACCGCAGCTAAATTAAGACATTGCAGCGCAATTGTCTCAAAAGATCAGGATGGCTGTTGATTCTCTTTTTGGACCGCCGTAACAATCCGTATTTTATACTTGCTCTTCTTTCTCTTCTCACTCTTGCTTCTTCTTCCATTTCATCTGCCTGAGGTCAAGCTTTGCAGCTGTATGACTGTAATCGAAAGTTTGCATGCTTTCAGTTCCTTCTCCTTCTTGGATCCAATTTGTAAATTCACATTCGCTGATTCTCATATCCTGCGTTCTCATTCGTAAATTCCCAGCGTGTGGTGCGCCGCATTTTAAATACGCATTTGTAAAATGGAAAATGGCTCATTGTCTTACTTCACGCCGCCTCCAGCTGCCGCACTCGTCCGCCGGTTTGTCTCTACTTCTAAAGTAGCACCTCGATTCAGCCTGCTCGACTCGACTGGCCTTTCCCCTGCGGCCCCACCCCATCCCCCACTCTCCCCCACCCTAGCCCCCCTTCCGCCTACAACAACGTCTTCAACGCCACCTACGGGCCGCCGCTTCGTCCGCCTGTGAGTTATCGAAGAGAGAGAGAGAAGAATCTTGCAGCTCTTTTGAGAGGCGCCCCTCCTCTCCTCTCCTCTCCTCTCCTCTCCGCGAGCACCCCACCAAATGATGTAAGTTTATAAAAGTTAGAAAAATAATGAGCAAGAAAAGCTGCCAACGGGAATAAATAGTTGGGATTTTCAGGCGGTGGGAAGCTCGAGTGGCACGGGCGCCGCCCGAGCCATTGAGCCGGTCGAGGCGGTGTCCCGCCGTTGCCCTCGAGGGGGTGTTTGTGAGTGCTGGAAAGAGCACCCAAAAAGACTCTTTTTTTATTTAATTCTTAACAAATGCCACAAAGCCTCCTCAAAGTCCATCGAGAGCCCATAGAGGCTCTCATGGCCCTGGCCCTCTCGGGTCTTGTGAGTTGACCCGGGAGTGGATCCAGGTTTTCTATCTTGAAACATTCAATAAGGAACCTTGACCGGGACAGACTGTCTGTCCAGTGGTATCGGACACCCGGTCAAGGGTTTTCTTTCTTTCAAAACCTTTTTTTGCGGTGACTGTTTTTTGGTCAGTTTTAAGCAGTCACCGCCTCATTTTAGGTAATTAGTTCTTATTTTTAACAATGATTGTACTAGCTAGAAAATGTATTTTCTACAAAAAGAAGCTTAATAAATTTAGGTACGTAAAATTTATTGTTTTTCAGCCACATAGTTGCAGCTCGTTGACCGGTGGACCTGCTTCGTCATCGCCCTCCTCTCTCCTTCCCCTTCTCCTTCTCCTTTCCTTGCTCCTCCTTCTCTTCCTCTCTCTCTTTGTCTTGTTTTGTTTCAACAGCTCCAGTGGAGCTTTGTAGAGTTTCCTCTTTTGCATGAGCTTTTGGTGTTGGGGGTTCTGTCCTCCCTTGTCGTCTTGTCGACGTTCATCTCTTCGGCTGCATTCTCGCCATTCTGAAACTGCAAGAAAACATTCAAGTTTACACATTACAAGGGGGCAAACTAACAGAATTATAAAAATTACAAAATTACAAACAACGTGGGTCATACAATACAAAAATTACAAAAAAAAACAATTCAAAAGTGTACTATGCAGTCAAAGCTGCAAAACTTTTCAAAACATATCTTGTATGCTTTCAGTAAAATTGACTTCGGATCTTTTCTTTCGATATCCCCTTAAGTGTTTAATAAACTTCTTTCCCCCCTTCTTCGTTTGTTTTCACATTGCATGTACTGAGCTGATGAGGCTCAAACATCTGTTTTGGCTAGAAGACCATTCTTCTGGCAATGAGCCAGATGAAGTCGCTTCATTGAGAAAAGAACCGCAGCCTTCGTTTGGTCTAGTCCGAACGAGCCTCTGCCTAGAAAGAGTGCGGTGGCAGTATTATGTGAAGGCATTCAGAAATGAGTCAAAACAACGAAAGGGAAACTATTGTAGTTGCCCCACTTCTCTCTCTTTGCTTTGATGCCTCCTATGCCCTATTTCCGGAAGTAGTTTTCGCTGAAGAGAATGCTCGAGGAAAGGGCGGTTGTCTTCTGCATATCTTTCAAAGCCCAAAAGCTCTTTCTTGGTTTTGGGGATGATGGCTAAGGCCGTGTTCGTCTCGGTAGAAGAAGGAAGACGATATCCTGTTTAAAGAAAGAACCTGTGAATCAAAAAGTGTGTAAGGATTGGTGCTGAAAGTTCGAATAAAAAGGTCAAAAGTTCAACTTCGGCTGTCCACCCTCTCGATCTAGCTGCAATCTAGCGACCCTCACTCAAACTCGCTCGTGAGGCGCTGCCAGAAATGACACATTTTGGAATGCCGCAAGGTAATATGTCAAATGTGGAATGCCACATTTTGAGAATTTTGAGAATTTGTGGGATTTTGCCTTGTGGCATTCGGACAGTTGGCACTCAGGATTTTGGCATCTTATTGTTAGAAATGGCATGTAGAAGTTGGCATTTTGTCTTGTGGCATGCGAAATTGTGTCATTTCTGGCAGCGCCGCTCGTGAAGTTTCTACGGAAAGGAGAAATGCCTGACCCAGCACGAAAATCGCCAAACACACCTTCCCGACTTTCTTGTCACGTTTACTTGCGCGTTCAAAAGTGTCTTAGAACTCCTAGACGGACTGGACAATTCCCGCAGCTGGCGGAAAGCTGCTTGAATGAGACTCCTCGGATTTTGATGCAGTTTGAAGCACGGGAACGACATCGATGACGACATTTATAAGAAGGACGGCTTCGATGGCGCCTACGGCCAGTTGACGGCCTTCGCGAGTCAGCAGGCGCAGCTCAAGATGGGCTGGAAGATCCTCTTCGAGACGGACCCCAACGACTTCCGCGACGAGCACGGCCGAGTCCTGAAACGCGACGACGGCCTCCGGAGTGTCGCCCTCATCTGGAAGCCTTTCAAATAAAGCTTTCTCTGTGCTTCTGTAGTGTGGGACGGAACAGAAAAAGGGAAGAACATTTGTGATGTCAAACGCAACAGTGAGGTCGGTTTGCTCTAGGGTGAGGTTTGCTTGCTCACCTCATCACCTCTACCACAAAGAGAGGATGCGATATCGCAAGCCACCGGTGTCGTTTGCCATTTCTGCTCGAGAGAGAAAATCTTCTCCTCGGAGCAGCTTGTCTCAGTATCCCGTCGTCTTTCTCGCAAGACACCGAACAGTTGAAACAAATTCGCCAGTTTTCAAACAACTTGGAAGAATGCGTCGCGTCGTTTTCACTAGTGATCCACGTTGACCTCCAAGTTCTCGGCTCAAGATTTTAGGTTTCCTGAGAAATTTGCAAATGAGCAACCACGTCAATGCTTTCAGTCAGATGATTTCAAGCTAAGAAATGGGTCGTGTCTAGACGAAGAAGGCATTCTGGTTCTTCAGACATAGAATGAAGCAATTAGACAAATTTTCATTCTGAACGGCGAACTTTCAAGGGGCTTCTCTGAATATGCAACTTTCCCTCTCGCTTTCCTTCTTGAAAATGATGCGAAATGAAGCAAAGACTAAAATAATGCTCATTAGAGCCGTCTGAGAGAGTGAATAAAAGAGGTCCAAAAAGCTCCCAGGGCACCCTTGTCTTCTCTGCGTCTCCGAAGCTCTACCGTCCGCCATGGCCCAGTCCGTTCCGCCCGGCGACATCCAGACCCAGCCTGGAACCAAGATCGTCTTCAACGCGCCCTACGACG